>VZQC01015175.1:991766-1094266 GCA_009823505.1 Rhizomys pruinosus
CACACACACACACACATATATATATATATAATATATATATATATATATAATATATTAATGCCATTCATGTTAATGGAGTTAAGGCCCTTATGTTGAACCATACATGGCTCCAGAGAGATAGCTCAGCAGTTAGGAGCACTGGTTGCTCTCACAGAGGAGCCAAGTCTGATTCCCAGCACCCACAAGGAAGCTCATAACTCCAGTTCCAGAGGATTTGGCGCCCTCTTCTGACCACCACAAACTCTGCACAACATGGGTGCACCTACCTACATGCAGACAATACACTCATTCATACACATAAAATAAAAGTGATAAATAAAATATTAAAAAATAATGAACCATACATTAATATAAGTGCTGAGTTGTTCTCTTTATGATAGTATACCCTGAACAAAAAATATAATCCTAGATTTATTTCTCTTCTAAACTTTTTTATTTTATGTGTATGAGTGTATTGCCTGCATGTGTATAAATGCACTTGTATCATGCAATGCCTGTGGAGGTCAGAAGAGAGCATTGGATTCCCTTGGAACTGGAGTAACAGACAGTTGTTAGCCATCATGTGGATGCTGGGGATTGAAGCCAGGTCCTCTGCAAGAGCAGATGGTAGTCTTTAACCACTGAGCAATCTCTCAAGCCCCCTGGATTCGATTCATTTCTTAAATTTTAACCAATTCTGCCTATAAGCTGCTCTGACATAAAACTTCTCTAAGGGAAAAGAGTAGTGTGTAACGGTTTCTAGAAGAAAAAGAAACTGTTTACATATGAGTTCCCTGCTAAATAGTCCCCCAAATTCACATTACACAGACTAAATCACATTCCTTTACATGCTATTGACAGTATCTGGTGTGTATGTATATAACAGTATCTCTGTGTATATACAGGTCGGTGCACACATATGTATGGCTAGATTTTCGTATTCTGCTTTGATCACATAACAACCAGCTTGGATCATTTCTGTGTATACAAATGTCAGGAATATTATTTTAAACACTTCATAATATTCCTTCCTTATATACATATTACAATTACTGTACAATTCTTCTTTTGCAGTACACTTGGGGTATTTTAAATATTTTACTCTTAGACTAAGACTTTGTTTAACATCATTGCTCTCAAGTGTGTACTTTTGTACAAGCTGTTTTCCAAGGGAGGACCCTTAGGAGTGTTTGAAGAAAGGCTCTAGCTCCGTGTTATAATCACAGCCACCAGCACTAGGCTCAGTGTTGCGTTTCTGCCCTTTTTAAATGGACTCCGTCAGTTAGAGAGGATCTCTGAAGCACAGCGTCTTGGCACCTGTGCAGTCAGCTAAGAAGGCCTGACCGCCTCCCCCCTTTCCTCCCAGCAGCCTTTCCGCGGAGTCCTTTGATTCTTCTCCCCTGCTGCCTCTACACTTGAGCTAGACCAGCTTTTCTGAAACAGTTACTACTCAGGGAGGTGACAAACCTGGCTGGGCTTCTTATTTAATTCATCTTTATTATATTTGTCGGTGTGATCGTGTCCTTGGTCACTCCCAGTTCCTGCTCCTTCCCAGGGGCCCTTTGCACTTGCTTTCAGTTTCTGTGCCCTTTCTGTGTTCGAGATCACTTATTTTATTTTATTTTATTTTATTTATTTTTGTATGTGTATGAGTGTACTGTCTGCATGTAGGTTTGTGCACCCGTGTCGTGGAGGTCAGAATAGGGTGTCGGATTCCCCTGGAACTGGAGTTAAAGAAGGTTCTCAGCCACCATGTGGGTGCTGGGGATCAAACCCAGGTCCTCTGCAAGAGCAGTTGGTGCTCTTAACAGCTAGGCCATCTCTCTAGCCCAGAGATCACTTCTTTCACACAGCTTGGGAACTGTTTTCCATTGTTTTGTCTTAATTTTGTTTCAGATAATTTTTGAAAAGCAGAAGTTAAAGTAGCAAAGCTGTCCAACTAGGACCTTGTTGGTTTCATCTGTTACCTTACGACCATTAAATTCATCTGTGTTGCGACCATAAAGTCATCTAATTTTGTAGCAGCTTCTTATGTGGGGGTTGAAAATTTACCCTTTGTAAGTTCTCCTATGGTCTTTGCTACCAATTGAACATAAATCCTTACAGGGAAACATCCATTTCTTGTTCCTTTGTTTAATTCTCTGACCACTTCTCACCCTCTAAGAACATAGGAATTGTCATAGTATTTGCTAATTAAGCAAGTCCCCATCTATTCCTATGTGGTTTTTTAATTTTTTTTTTTTTTGGTCTTTTCAAGACAGGGTCTCCCTGTAGCCCCAGCTTTCCTGGAACTCACTCTGTACACCAGGCTGGCCTAGAACTCACAAAGATCCGCCTGCCTCTGCCTCCCAAGTGCTAGGATATTCCTATGCTTTTTTGCAGCCATTTTAGTGCAAACATTTCACAATCTTTTGGAAATCAATCCTGGAGACATTTTCTTTCTATCCCCTTCTGACTTTATTTTCCCTTAGATTGACATTTTTAAGAAAATTGCTTCCTTGTTTTATCTGTTTAGGTTGTAAATACTCATGTTATTATATACATTGTGTGTACGTATTTGTGGGAGGGTTGAGTATAGGACAGAGGCATCGGATTTCCTTGAGCTGGAGTTACAGACAGTTGTGAGCTGCCTGGCATGGGTGTTGGGAATCGAACCCAGGTCCTTTGCAAAAGCACCATGCCTTTTTAACCACTGAGAAATCCATCCACACCTCCTTGCTTTATTTAAAATGCACTATTTATGATTGGAGAGGCAAAATATTTTATGCTAGAAAAAAATACAAAATAGAAATAAATGGAAGAAATTAGTGGCATGCCTCTTCCGGCCCAATCAGCTTCTTGTTGCCTAACCTTGAATGTGTTAATTAATTTGAAATACACACGCACACATACATAGAAATGATCTTGTAATGGATGACACCCATGTGAAACAGATAAGCTAGCTTCATAGATACTAAACATTTCAAGTTTCATAGGCTAGTGGTCAGAGCTGGAATTCCATTCCATTTGTTTTCTTCAGATCTGAAGCTTGGAACTATCTATTCCAAGTTCTCAAAAAATACCTTTTACAGACACTGAGAGAAGGAGTTTGTAGCTGTCCACTTGGCCACTTTCAGGTCTTCTAGATTCTGTTACTCAGGGGACTAGCTGAAACCCATATCTAAAATCTATGTCTGTCCAAAGACCCAACCCTAGTTTCTCTGGCTTCCTCGGTGATTCTGAGAGACGAGAACTTAGTTTGTGCATTTTAGAATGCGCCTTAGTGGTTCTTAACCTCTGTTCCACCTTGAAAAGTATTGATGTATTATGCTTAGGGGAATCACTGATACTGGACTGTACAACCTCATTCTAAGTCAAGGAGGTCTCCTGTAACAGACACGAAGTTCTTGAGACAGACAAAGGAAACCAGGAGTAGATTCCTATGTCCCCTCACCCTCAGAGGATTTTCCCTGTTGCATAGCCACCCCTTTATTGCAAAGAAATTACATTTTAAAAATATGTATTTAAAGAGCATGAGGTTATGACTCCTCCTGATAACAACCAGGAAATTAAAAGTTGAGCTACTGTTTGTCATTCAGCAGGACCACATGTGCTGAATCTTCTTTGAGTCTAAGAGTGAACAAGAGGCCTGTGGAATGATCCATTTCTAGACCTGCATTGCTTATGTCACAAATTGGTTGGAATATAAGCTTAGAAACATGCTTAACAAGCAATTATTGTTCTTGGCATAAAACCAGTAGTTGGTCCACTCGTTAAGACTCCATCCCTTCCTCGGGTGGTGTCTCTCTCTTTTCCCTTTAAAAGCAGAGGGTCTGATGACACCCTGGACCCTGAAAGATAGAACAGCCCTGAAATCCTTTGCTAATGTGAAATAGTCTTTAATCTCTTTCTAGCAAAATAAATCTGACACTTAAAGATGACATATTTGATTTTTGCCAGGTATCAATACAGAAAAATGTGGGAGAGAAGAGAACCTTCCCCCCATCCCCAAATAAAACCTGTTACGTTTGAGAACAGGGTCTTTCCTTCTAAGTGATGTCATTAATTTCTAACTCTGCTTCAGGCTCTATTAAGGGCTCTTTTTTAAAGAGGTGGAATTGAATTTGGAGATTTTGGTTTGTCTTGGTTGCTTGTTAAATGTAAACTATCTCAGAGAAGGTGGAAATGAGAATAACATTTTCCAAAGTGTCTACCTTTCAGTCTCATGGAAGAAAACCTTGAATTTTTTTTTTTTCTGTGTGCTGAAATACCGTGACACCTGTCTAGACCAATTAGAGCTGGTGCGTGTTTGAGTCTCTGCAATAGAAATGATGGATGGGCAGAGGGTGGTTTTAGTGACTCATTAGCCAAATACTACAAAGATATAAAAGTTGTTGTGGTTTTTATTTTTCATTTACATCAAGAGCTGCTTAAAAGCCCCAGCCCTCTCTCCATTACCTCTTTCTTGTGTGGTTGAAAGAAACTATCTGTTCAAACCACCTTGAGCCCGTATGCAACCTCTCTCATTGCCCAGGCCTTTTATTTATTTATTTATTTATTTATTTATTTATTTATTTATTTATTGTTACACTAGTTATCATTTTAACTAGTAGAATTTCCAAGGGGCAGTTAGGGTTGGGAGCAGGAATTTGTGACTTGAATCTATCTATTTATGTGCATCTTATCAGCGGGGGTCACAAACATGTTACAGGGTCCCCCATACCCCCACACCCTGTATCTTCTCATTTCCTCTTTACTTCATATCAACTTATGGCACTGAGTTTGCTTTTGTCTTTTATGACCCTCCTCCAGTCTCCAGCTTTTTCCTATGTGCAGCCTTCTGGCAAGTGCGTCTTTCTTTGGTATCTTGGAAAACACTAGGCTTTTATTCAAATTAAGCCCATGATACTATAAATGAAACTTTGATTTGGTCATCCAGTGGCCCTGGTTGTGCCGCACTGTGTGTCATAAACACCAAATCATCTGAAGGAGCTGATTTTTCTTTTCCAAGAAGGAAAGAAAATGTCTGCTGTTAGCATCTGACTCCCTGGTTACTGTCTCTGAACAAAGACCCCGGCAATCTCTATCTTTCCGAATACTGTATGAAAATCCAGGCTACATACAGAGCAGGGCTGGAGACAGACTGTGTGCTGGGAGATGGATTGCACTTTGCTCAGTATTTATGTATCGGCGGCCTTGTTTGTACACACACACACACACACACACACACACACACACCACACACACACACACACACACACACACACAGCTCTCAGGAGGTGGGAGGAATTGGAACAGATTTATAGTTCCCATCACTGCGTTCTATCCTTTGGGATCAACTTTGTCACGGGAACACTGGCGGGGGTTTATTACAGTGTGTGACAGCAGGTGTGGGGCTGTGTGTGCATTGGCGATTCATTGTCCTCCTGCATCAGGATTTATATGGCCACGCACCCCTTCATTCCAAGGGCTAGCTTGGCGGGTCATTCATGTATCTACTGGGCTGAGCCTGGTACTGTGCCCCTTGGGTCCCTGGTAGGACTCTATTCTTTTCAGCCAGAGCTGGGAACATGTTTTGAAAGGTTTGTTTCTCAATGCTTCCTGCTTCTAGTTTTAAATCTTTAGGTTGTGTAAGGGATATGAATTCAATGGGAGGCAAACACACCATGAACCAAGAAATTTAGAGGCTTACAGGTGTGAGTTGAAATGATTAAAATAGATGTGTGTGCTCCCTAAAGCCATAGATGAAATGGATTTGTTCATTTGCTATCTTGATGCCAATGCAGGTCCAGACCTTGGTGTATGAGAAACACGTGATAATTAAGAATTAAGAGAATTTAGCTTCTCAGGATTTAAATGGTCCAGCTCTCCTGAAAAAGACCCTGTCTTCTGATGGAGAAAACCTGTTTAGGGTCAAATACAAGTTCTTTGGGGCTGGAGCCATTTTCAGCCAATTATTTTTTTTTCCATGTCTCCCCATTCACAATACAGACCAGGCACAGTGGCCTAGGCTGAGGTGTACATGGGGTGGGTTTGCTATGCCTCCTCTTTCTATACAGTCAGTATAGAAATACAGCCTGTGGTAAGCACCAGGAGGCCCAATTATTTTTTCAAGCTTGAAAAATAGACACGCTTTTGGGTATGATGGTACACGCCTTTAATCTCAGCACTTGGGAAGCAGAGGCAGGTGGATTTCTATGAGATAGAGACCAGCCTGGTCTATGTAGCAAGTTCCAGGCCAGATGAGGCTATAGGGAGACCTGGTTTCAAAAGGAGCAAACAAATAAAGAATAAACATACTTTGGCATGGATTTTTTTCCATCTAAATAGCTCTATAAATTTGAACCTCAGTAATTATAATTTTAAAGCTTTTGGAAATTTTTTAAAATTTATTTTATTATTTTTTATGTGTATGAGTGTACTGTCTGCATGTAGGTTGGTGCAACCATGTCGTGCAATGCTGCAGAGGTCAGAAGAGGGCGTCGGATTCCCCCGGAACTGGAGTTAAAGATGGTTCTTAGCTGCCATGTGGGTGCTGGGAATTGAACCCAGGTCCTCTGCAAGAGTAGTCGGAGCTCTTAACCACTGAGCCATCTCTCCAGGCCCCGGAAATTTTTTTTTTTTACAGACTTATTTTTATTACTTGGCATGGTAGTGAGTGCCTTTAATTCTAGATCTTGGGAGGCGGAGGCAGAGGCAGGTGGATCTCTGTGAGATCAAGGCTAGCCTGGTCTACATAGTGACTCCTAGGCAGGCTGGGACTAGGGAGACCTTGTCAAAAAAAAAAAAAAAGAAAATATTTATTTTTATTGGTTTAAATTTTTTTTTAATTTTTTAAAATTTTTATTTATTTCTTTTTTTATTTATTTATTTAAATTTTATTTATTTATTTTATTTATTATTATGTATGAATGTATTGTCTGCATGCAAGTCTGTGCACCCATGACGTGCAATGCCGCGGAGGTCAGAAGAGGGTGTCGGACTCCCCTGGAACTGGAGTTCTCCTGGAATTGGAGTTTCAGACGGCTCAGCCGCCATGTGGGTGCTGGGGATAGAACCCGGGTCCTCTGCAAGAGCGGTCGGCACTCTTAACCGCTAGGCCATCTCTCCAGCCCCATTTTTATTGGTTTAAATTATGGGCGTGTGGGTGGATATGTAATTGTGAATGCAGGTGCTTGAGGAGGCCAGAGGCATCAGATTCCCCAGAGCTGGAGTTACAGGCAGGTGGTTATGAACCACCAAACGTGGATGTTGGGAACCCAACTTAGGACTTCTGCAAGAGGAGTAGATGCTACTAAAGGCGGAACCATCTCCTCAGCCATGAGGAAATAGTATATATTTTTAATGAACGTGCACACCCATACATAACACACATACACCCCCCCACACACACACACACAAGTTGGGGAGTCAGCTCCATTGCAAAAGTGCTTGCTTTGCAAGCCTGAAGATATAAGTTTGATCCTCAGAATCCATATTTAAAAATAATCAAGTGGCACATGCTTATAACACCAGTGCTGGGAAAATGGAGATGGGCAGATCCCAGAGGCTCACTGGCCAGCTAGCATAGCCCACTTGGCCAGGTGAGAGACTGTCTCAAGAAAAAGATAAAAGCGGTGGTGAGCTGAGGAGATAGCTCAGTGTTAAGAGCACTGGCTGCTCTGCCAGTGTCACGGTTCGGTTCCCAGCACCCACATGGTGACTGAGGACCACATGTAACACCTTCTGTTCTCTGAGGGCATGGCACACATGTGTGCATTTTACACACATGCAGGCAAACACTTATGCACATAAAATAAAAATAGATAAATAAATGCTTTTTGTTAAAGAAAGAAAACAAAGTAGATGGGACCTGGAGAATGACAGAGGCTTTCCTCTGGCTTCCCCATAAGCATCTACCCATTTGCACATGTACCTGTACACATATGTGCACACACACAGGAACATGCAATCATACACACACTAAATAAATAAGTAAATAAATAAATAAATGAAAATAAGAGAATTGGAATAATTCGATAGTTTTTAAGGATCTGTCATAGACCACTGATATATTTAATCATGAGAAGATTTATAAAATGCTTGACTGCTTTTCCTGTTGACAATTGCTGACAAAGGAATTGATGAGAGGTGTGCATTTGGTTGGTTACTAAGTAGAACTGGCAGAATGCTAGGCACTGGGTATTAACACAAACCAGACAAATCTACCACCTTAAGAAACCCACCAGTTCTGGAGGTCCTTCCTACTCCTACTCATCGTCTAATATCTTATTAAGGGACCAATGGGAGGGCTCAGTAGGTGTAGGCATTTGCTGTGCAAACCTGGTGAGCTGCTGTTGACCTCTGCACATGTACCATAGTTGGGCATAGTGGCACACACCTTTAATCTTAGCACTCAGGAGGCAGAGGCAGGTGGATCTCTGTGAGATCAAGAACAGCAAGTTCCAGGACTATCAGGAGACACTGCCTCAAACAAACAAACAAACGAACAAACAAAATTATTAAAATTTTTAATTATTAAGATTTAGTAGTTTAAAGAATTGCAATGAGCCCTTCACAGATGTGTCACTTGACATAGTCATGAGACAGATAGGTGGCATGGTTCCTCTCTTTTTCTGGCTCCTAAGGAGCTTGGGAACTTGTGATATTCTTTTCTGTGGTGGCCACATACAGATTTCTCTCACATGCAAACCTAACTATGTGAGACCCTTCATGGGATGACTGCTGCCAGCCTATTTGGGTTTGTCTCCTCTTTCCTCTGCTGCTCCAAGTTTGGGCAATCACAGTTTGAAATGCACTAATTCTTGGCTATGACTCTGTGTCTTTGCATTTATCTAGTGGAACATTCTCTGCTTGGGCAATCTTTCAATTTGGGAAAATCTTTAAAACTTTGTATACACTTCTACTTGATATTCATGATGAGATAATATTCTCCTTTCAATGTCACCTTCTCTGTACTATTATAATGGTTTTTAAATGTAGAAAACCAAGATATTTATTGTAATGTCAGAAGTAAAAGTCTCTATTCAACCCTTGATCCCCTCTACCAAGCACAGAGCTTTTTGCAACGTTGGTGCCAAATAAATATTCATTGCCCTGCACATTGAGGGAGGTCATGAAAGTTAGATGAAACAACTGGAAAATAAACCCAGACGCATCACATCAAGCGTGGAGACCCAGGTGTGAGTTTCACCATAGTGAAGAGAGACACGGAGTTGGTAAAGGCTGAGGAGCAGCTGAGTCTTTAAGGAAAGTGTATGCTACTTTCAAAGTAGGGAAAGCATGGCTCAGTGGGTAAAGTTCCTGCTTCACACAACTGAGGACCTGCGTTGGGATCTCCAGCTCCTATGTAATAAAAAGCGAACAAAAGTGTGTTCAAAACCCCAGTGCTAGGGCGGCAGAGACAAGAGGATCCTTGGAGCTTGTTGGCCAGTGCATCTAGCCCACCTGTGAGTTCCAGGTTCAGTGAGAGACTCTGTATCAAAAAATTAACAATACAAATAATGTGGAGAGACAAGTAAAACACCCCATGTAGACCTCTGGCATCCACGTGCATGACACAAAGACTCCTGCACACATATTATCAGACACGTGCAAAAAAAAAAGTGAGGAAAAATTTTAACAGTTGGGAGGAAAGGATAAATTCCAAGGGAAATGGGTTTGGAATCAAAGTACTTCATAATGTTTCTTGGTGGCCATATTGCCTACATCATCTAGACGGTTTCCATTTTGTGTCATTTAATTCTCTTTAACGAAGATCATTGGTCACATGACTGTCTAAATGTAATTTCATTTTATACCCCTTTAAGTCTTTTAATATAAACAGATTTGTAAATTGGAATAGATACTGCGCGTTTAGACGGGAAGACATGAGTACACATGTTCTATGAAGATCTGCATGTGAGAAATCTGTGGGAAAGAAAGAGGTGAAAAATCTGTGGGAAAGAAATGGGTTCAAGGCCACCAAAAAGTTGTGATGTTTTTCTTTCACAGCTTTGCTTGGCTGTTGCCTCCTCTTCAACTCTAAAAGACACATTGATATTTTCATCTAGCCCAAAGCTAAAGCCAACCAATTTGTCCTGTGATCTGTCACATATATTATTTAGCACTATGCTAATGTCTTTTATGTGTTCATACCATGGACAGCTAGGGCATTCTGAAAACCTTGCAACTGAGTACTTCCAAGAACCATAAGCCCTGAGCATCATTTGGAGTCTACTCAAAATGAAGGACCCTGGACCCACCCAATCAAAGTCTGCATTTAAACAAGCACCCACAAGATGTAAGTGTCACCAGTCTGTGCACTGTGTACTCTCCCTTGGGTTCCTGGGCTGGTGGACATTCTCAGCTGAGGATTCTTATATGTACTACAAAAACTCAGAAAATCTTAGGAGAATGTTGGCTCTGTCTCCCCAGACATATTCTAAATGCAGAAGAACTAAGTTCATTGTACACACAGAGGATGCCTTTTGAGGTATAGGGTTTAATTCCCTCATAGAATCTTAAACTAGAATCCTGCACATGAAGGCAAATTCGGATTCTGTCTGTTACATTTAAAGTTTTATAAATTGTAAACACTTGGAATGAGGCAGGTGTGAGCTGCAATCTTGCTGTGAGATGTGTGCTTTCTCGTTGGTGAAGTGGGTTTTTTAATATTATTCTACATTATCAGAAAATATAACCAGCTTTGTACAAACAGCAGCATTCCAAACATTCAGCATACTTCTGCTTGATTTATAAACTCAAATGGTGCAGATCCAGCTGTGGCTACGTTAAATAAATAAAAGCATGTCATGTATCTTTCATAGCACCACAGCTATATTGTATTCAAATGACTTCAGAATCCAGACATTTTTCTTAGACACCTAAAATAAAAATCACTTTTTACCCCTACAGAGAATGTAGAACATCCCCTGGAAATGTGGTAATAGCAAAGTTGCAATTTTTCCATGTTCTGAGTCCATGAAAATGGAGCCATAATTGAAGCTCTTTGGCAAATTTTTGCTCCTTTTGCATTCATTTCTAAGTCGTATCTATCCCCTGAAAGGAAGTGTGTATGAGAGACTAGATGTGGGGAGAAAAAGAAATGTCTTTGAAGATGAGGCAGCAGTTGGCTTCACAATGTGGGGGCCCTTGAACAGGCAGGGATGTCTTATGGTGACCTCCTATGAAATTGGATGCAGCTCTTCCTGGGCCGTCATATTAAGCACGCACATTTGATGAGATGTGCTTATGAAGTCGGCATATTTGACTGCTTCCTTTCTTCCTTTTTATTTTTTTTTTTTACTTGGGGATAGATTCTTTATTATCTGCTGAATTCATTTCAGTCTGTCAATATTCTATAGAAAAATGATGGACATTCTAGGATTTTGACATTGATATTAATTCCCCCTTTGGATAGTTCTACCTTAGGGCGGCTTTCTCTCCCTTGCACCCTGCATGTCTTTCCCTCCCTTCTGCCCCTGACTCGGGGTCTCAGGTTGCTCAATCCGGCAGCTGAGTTTATGGCAGCTGCGTCTCTCCTTATTACCTCGGCATGCTGCACGCCTTTCTTTTTATATTAAGCCCCCAATAACAGCAATGAAATTCAGATTTATAGCTGGAAATCAGCCTATTTGTAATATAAACATAAACATTGAAGTATTGGAAATAGCTAAAGAATTTTATGTGTTTTTTTTTTTTTTCTGCTTTGTATTTTTCCTTTCTCGGAACTTCATGACTTGGGTCTCAAACAAGTTCTATTTTAAAATTTTCTGAGACCATATAATATAATTGATAATAGTGTTTAAGCAGCATCTAATATCATCCTGCATGGCATGGAGTGAGCCATCCTGGGATATGAGCTTAAAAAAATTGCATTAACACTTAGACAAAATGAAATTTTTATACTTGATTTGCTCCTGGTTGGACGAACGCAACTAAACACAATTTGAGCTGTCACTTTGCAAAGGGAAAAAAAAATATGCAACTTTGGAATGTTTCAAATGAGCCCAATATTAGATTCTATAACTCAGAGTGACACGGGAAATACTATTTGCGACATGATTGGTTCATTAATATTTGGTAATTGTAGTACATCATTTTAAGGGGGAAATAAAATGCAAACAAATGTCCCCATTTCCCAGTTAGTCACTCCTTCTCAGCTGCCAGTACCAGGAAAGATTCAGAAGCTAGAGGATACAACAGATTGGGGACTTTAAGTTTCCCCCGCCCCGATTTCATTTTGGAAGAATAATTTTCATCATAAACCAACATGTCAGACAAAGCATCTATGCTTAAAAAAATATTATTTCACCATTTTCCACACGCACATTTGATGTAAACCCTGGAGGTGTATTCCCTGAATACCTATTACCTCCATTTTAGGGAAATTACATTAAATTATTAGTGACAAATTTACTTGTCTGCCAATGTATTTTTCTGGAATTTTACTACAACATCAATACTTGGCTGTTTTATATGGGCCCTCATTTACCTGTCTTTGAAGGCAGCCACCCCTTGGGGAGCTCTGTCTGTCACTAACAGGAGCTAGAAACAGTCTTTAAATTTAACATTCACAGTTTTGAATTAGATGGAAAAATATGTTACACTTTAAAAATGTAATGTACACCTCTGAATTGGACAGTTAGGCAACTTGTTTCATAATCTGTTGTCTTGCCTTTCTGGATGGAGATAAAACAACAGAGATCACTGTTGGGTACTAGAGTGGAAACAATGGACATTATGTTTAAGGGTAAAATATGTCTTCTGAGCAGCGACAATGACATGGGTGAGAAGTTAGTGTAGATTGTGTTCATTTCAGACCTTGAGCTACCAGGTCCCCCATTTGCATGGTACCCTCAGAGCTTCCCACGAATCATGGAGGTCTACAGGTGGGAAGTTGATGCCAGGTACCCCTTTCAGCAGAAAAGAGCACATATATATGCAAGGCTGTCTTTATAAACAGAGTTCCAGTAAACAGAAAACCACAAGTGACGTTTTGAATAAAAGTTATAGCTCACAGTCTTTTAAAAATATTTATTACATTATTTATTTTGTGTGCACAGAAGGCAACACTTGTGAAGGTCAGAGGACAAGTTACAAGACTCTATTCTACCACGTGAGTCTCAGGGATTGAGCTCCGACCACCGGGCTAGGTGGCAAAAGCTTTTATTCACTGAGCTAGCTCACCAGTCTAACATCTCAAAGCTTTAAGAGGCTTGTTGAGGGATGTGATTGTCTAGGGGAACGGAGAGCATAAGGAAAGTCTCAGACAGAGGCACAGTGAAGAGGAAAAATAACAAGCAGGGCACCAGTGGAAAGGTGTGTTCATCGTTTCATCTCTCTAGTCTCCTGCTAATGTGGACTTTGTCTCTATTAGCAGCAGCTACTGAAGCAATTCTCAGCTCCAATAATGCTATTTTTAAGATTTATTTTTGTTTCTATTTGTGTTCTCTCTCTCTCTCTCTCTCTCTCTCTCTCTCTCTCTCTCTCGTGTGTGTGTGTGTGTGTGTGTGTGTGTGTGTGTGTGTGTGCAGGAGGCCAGCAAAGAACATCACATTCCCTGGAGCTGAGCTTACAGGAGCCAGTCCATTGGGTAATGGGAACAGAATTCGTCTTCTGGAGGAACAGCAAGTGCTCATAACTGAAAAGTCCTCTCATGACCCTTTAAATTCCCCTATCTAGTACAGTGTCTGATTTCTTGGTTTATGTAGGTATATTTTTGTTGATGTTGAAAAACTCAAGTCATTAGTAGATTTCAGTCTGGGATGCCCTGCCTACTCATCTCTTGGTATCACAAAAACATACTAAAAATTTATTGTAGATACTTGACCAAGAGTTGAAAATTACACAGACCTCACAAGCATGGTGGCTTACGCCTATAACCCTGCCTGCTCAGGAGGCTGAGGCAGAAGGATTGCAACTTTAAGGACTTCCTAGGATGTTTAGTGAGTTCAAAGCCCACCCTGGACAACTTAGGGAGATCTTGTCTCAAAATTTAAAAAAGGGCAAGCTGGGGATGTTGCTTAGTGGAAGAATGCTTGCCTGAATGTGGAGGCCTGGGGTTCAGCCCCCAGTAGAGCAAGAAAATGACTGAGATCTTCCTCTCAATTATCAGAAGTTAGGCTGCTGAGATGTGTGTGGTTTCATGTGGCTAGAACTTCGGCTATTGCTCCTTCTCTTTCTATACTAGCCAGGAGCCTCCATTTTTAAAAGGCCTTTCCCTTCCCTCACCATATAAACACAACCATTTAGATCAAATTAACTAGAATACCTGTTTCTACTGACCTAAATTCATCCTGTGCTATGGCTTGGGAGATTTGACCTTAATTAAACCTCTATTTTGCCAGAGAATGAGACTGCTTGAGGGAGAGACCATATGAATTTCTACTTTCATTTCAGGTGGAACATTTGTAGCACCTGGGGACAGATTGTTAATGAAATATTTGTTTTATCCAGCAGAGCTTTGTCGAGACCTAGAAATTTGGCAGTTTGGCAAGTCTAAATGGAGAAGAAAAGCAGACGAGGGCTCAGACAGGAAGAAAACAAGAACTCGGAAGTTGGTTAGAAGGGATGGTGACTCTGGGCTGGATAGAGAGCAAGTTCAGACCATATGCAAATGGGATGGCCTTTCCAACTCCCTCTCCAATGTCCCTTCCTCCCATCCACAGTTGTCCTTCATGTTAGACAACTAAATCTCAGTGTTCTTTCAGTAATCACGGGCCTTCTGGAAGGCAGCTACATTGATCCCCGTTTTCCCATTAAAAAGACCAAGTACAGAAAGGATTAACAGTTTACAGAAAGATGTTTAAAGGCTTGCCTGGGATTCCCAACAAATTGTGCCTCACTTGAGGTCTGGTTTATTTTTGCCACACATGTCTTCATCCCACACATCCACTACTTCTGAGGCATAAGCTGTTATAAAATGTTTACCCTTAATTTGCAGCCAGTTTTAGAATCTTGAGTGAGGGTCCCTTGCAGACCCTGCCAAGATCATGGAAAGGGGAATAAAGGAGAATTAATATATAAAGATGCAGCTCAACTAACTAGTCCTCCAGGCCTTGTCCTCACAGAGAGGAAAAGGGTCAATGATGCATCTGTTTAGAAAAAGTCGGCCCTTCAGAAGGTTGGACAGATACGTGCCCACCATCTTCATAAGGTGCTTTGATTCCATTCATGCACAGCATAGACTGTATTGACTCAGGAGCTGCTGTTACTAGTTCGTTCCTTACCTCCATGCCTGACAGCTACAGAAGCTTCAGATTGGGCAAACAGACAATTTAGTGAAGAAGGTTGGGGCTGGTGGGTGACAGATACCCAGTAGAAATGTCATCAAAGTCACCAGGTTTCTTGTTTTGTTTTCAGTTGTTGCCCTAAAAGCAATTTATGCTTCTGTGACCCTATTAGTCAGAGCTTCCATTTGTAAATTCGGATCTGAGCAGATGTGGTTACTGTACATTTTGTTCTTTCAATGCTACCCAAATACATCTTTCTTCTCCTAAGGGTCGCCACCCATCCAATACAGGTATAGCCTTGGATCTTCAAAGCTAGTCTATAGGTTAACCTAATCAATTAATTAATGACTATTAAAGCCTGTAAGAGTCCCAGGGACTGAGGATATATGGAAAAAATAGAAATGATATTCCTATATAGAGAGACCCTGTCTCGAAAACACCAAAAAAAAAAAAAAAAAAAAAAGAAATGATACTCCTAAATTTAGAGAAATGGCTAACAGTATTTACAGAGCATCATATGATGGAAATCTGGAACATGGGATAGAAACATCATATGTACTCAGAAACCCTAGGAAGCGGTGATCATATGTGGGTGGGGGAAAAGTTGGTTGTTTTTTAAGTGGGTGGGACACATAGCAGACAGGTGAGGCTGTAGGTGGGAATGATCTACTGTCTTCAGCTGGGACTGGGTGTCAGGAGGAAACAGAAATAAACTCAGTTGGGGAAACTGAGGACCGCAAGCATCATAACACATTCATCGAGAAGTTGAAAGAACACAATTCTCTGAGTTCAAAAGCACATAAAGTTATTGGTAGCCCTGTGGCTTTGCATACCTGCTTCTCTCCTTCCTCTCCTACTTCTTGTTAAGTTCTATAGCTTGGATCACATTTTAAAGGTCTGCTTACCTTGTATCTTCCCATGGAACAGCTTTTATATTTCATTTTTCTTGTCTTCCCACCTTTAACACATCTGATATGGGAGTGAGTCAGTGTTTCCATAGGATGAGACATTTCTGATTTAAAATATGCTCCCCCTTTCCCAAGTAGCCTTTGAATTATCCTTGGTAATCAGCGGTGACAAGTCATAGCCTGTCCCACCTCATCCCCCTTCTTGCATACTAGCATTCTGGTTCAGACAATGTGATCTTCTAATCTTCGAAAATGTGTTCTACTAAGGGATAGTAACAAGACCCAAATGGGTATCTAGGGTTGACTCATTCACCACTAAAGACTTGACCTTGTTAGGGCCAACCAGGGCTTGGGCTTCCTATGTCACTTTCAACGGCTATGAGAACCTACTGGACATTCAAGTTCCTTTTCAGTAGGAATCTGTTTCTGGTATAAAACAGGGAGTTGGATTTGCAGCCATCTGTGATTTTAAAATCCACATGTAAGCCATGAAAGGCTCTTGACACCCACTCCTGTTGAGTGTCAAGATGACACCTACCTTTGAATATTAACTGTCATGATGAGATGTGGAAATTCATGTAAGTTATATAAGTTTTCTGAGCTTCTATGTCTCAACCTGACAACAATGATCTTTATCCTAGGCTTATGATAAAAAATATATACAGAAATTGTAAACATCATGGCAAAATGCATGGATCATAGTGGCAGAACCTTGTTTCTTCTCGATCCTTGTGTTTATGAAGAGATGGAGCTCTCTAATCCCATAATAGACATGAAGTGCGTCGATGGGAATGCTCAGGGGGATGGAACTGCCTCTTGGGGTATAATCTAATGGTGATTGCTGTTGGTAAGAACTGTGGGTTCCAGACTGCCTTGCTGTGGCCACTGCATTCAAAATTCCCAGAAACAGGTAAATGGATTTTTCCATCATGAACGATTTGACATCAGATCTAGAACGTCAGTTAAGGACTTGGAACAAAGAAGCTGTGTCACCCGTAAGCCAATGTATAAGTGATGAGAATTTCACCAGTAGCATGGCAGCCAAAGGGGGGTGACAGGTACAGTGCCTGGGGTCCCCAAGTGAGACTGTGTGATCAGAAGAGTGGCATGCCATTTGTGTAGCTGAGCAGAAGTTCTGCCATTTTAGTGAGAGTTATACTGATTTGAATGAGAATTTTTGTAAATAGGGGAGCATTCTGGAGTCCTTTTTATGGGCCACTCTTCTATAATCTCTAATTTCCCATTAGTAAGGTTTATTAATAACTTTTGCAAAATCAGTCCTTCTATGCATAATGCATTTGACTAATAATAGCCCAACTGACTCTATTTTTCTAGACATTTGAGTGAACATTTTTTTAGCCTGTCTATCTGCTTTATAAATCTGTTTGTAAATTTACTAGAAATTTATCTTCCTGGTACAATGCATTTTGATGGTTGGTCAGTTTTCTTGATAGTGCTTCAGGTTTTATGGTGTTTTGTCCTACAACTTAAACTACAGAGCACTATTTTGTTTAGCCTGCAAATAATGACACTGTGTGTGTGTGTGTGTGTGTGTGTGTGTGTGTGTGTGTGTGTAGATGCCTACCCACTTCTTGGTGTGGATTTCAGCTGTTCTTATAAGAACTTGCATTCTGTTTTCTCTTAAATATTCCGTGCCTTTGACTTGTCCTTTGCTATTTCCCTTACTTCATTGTCAGGGAGTCATCAGGAGCCATCCGCCTTCGTGGTCTGGTTGGCTGCTACATTCCCATGTTATGTGTATCCTACCCTATAAATTACAGCAGGTACGAGAGCATCCCACCCACCCCCTCGTCTCTAGCTATAAGGGTTACTTAGATTTCAAAACTGGTGAAGAAACAAGAATCTGGTTTTAAGTGGAAAAATCTTCTCTGGGCATTTGATGTGTACAAACTCATCTACGCTTAATCCCTCATCTCAGCTCAAGATGGAGGTTTTATGATTAATACAGTTGACGCAGAAAATGGCCAAGTGCTTGGCTTCTTTTAAATATATCATGCTCAGTGCACACAGGCTCCAAGCATCAGTTAGAGAGAAGTGACAGCAAACTTGACCTTTCTCTCTGAATCACATGTGGAAAAGGGGAATTAGCTTGCTACAATAGCACTTGAACTTGCTTTAACTTATCACTTTCCTCTTTAGAAGGAGAAATTGTACATTAGAAATACAAAATCACCTTCAAACCTCCTGTTGTTTAAATGAAATGAAACTTCCTCATCATATTCAATCAGATATGTCTTTGAAAAGAATTTACTAAGGTGATCATAAATAACATCCAATGCCTTTCTTCCTTTCCCATTTTTTTTAAACAAACCAATATTTGCATTAAGTGTTGACATGCATTTTGAGTGTGCGTGTGCATATGTGAATGTATTGAACTTTGGGGATGGGTGTTGAGTAGCTCCCGAAAAAACAGGAACAATAGTTGCTCTGGAGAGGTCCAGGGTTTTAGAAACTGTTAAATGGGTTCCCCTGTAACGGAAAACCAAATAAATGGTACAGCGGCTCTGAAAAGGAACCCGTCAGTGAATCTGTCTTAATCCTCCCTTCCCATCCACAGCTACCAATTATTGCTATTAGAAAATCTAGTTTGTTCTGCTTAAACCTCAAACAACAGTGATTGACACAAACTCCAGCCAATCGTAATGTTTCTTTATGTGCTATCATTAACTAGAGATCCATCACCTCAACTGATTTTAGATCAACCTGAATGGAACAAAGTAACAAGGAGTCATTACCCAAAAGCTCATCAGGTAAATGTGCCAGAAAAAGAGATATATCTTCCTTGACCCCAGTGACATTTTCAAACTGTTTAAAATCTGAAGTTAATTCTTTCTGATAGCCATTTGTCTTTGGTTGTCACTGTAGTGCTGACAGCTCTTGGCAAGTGGGACCATCTTATCAAAAACAATACCCTTCATATATTTCCATCCAAATATTCTAATTGAAAATAATTGCATTTAGATTTTTACATGGTTTTCCTATCTCCCCAGCACTATTCTGCTACAAAGCCACACATGTGTCTTCCCACTTGGAGCTTCAGATTTCTGAAGACTGAGTTTAAGAATGCATTAGAGAGGTTGTATGTGAGCACTGAATTGGTAGCAGAGTGAACTGTGACAATTTGTTCTGCCTGGTCTTTTATTTGTATCTACATGATTGTAAGGTGTTTCTGTGAGTGTCAGTTCTTGTTCTGTCTGTGTCACTGTACTTCCTGAGCTCAAGCAGAGCAGCATAAAATTAGGTCTGCACAAACACAGTGGCGATCCTGGATTTGGCTCTGGGATGATGAGTCATAGACTGGATACTTAAATCCCAGTGCTGTGTTTGAGTTACGTCTTCTGAACTCAGTCAGTGGTTTGGAAGAGCCCTGTGACTGACATGTAATTGTAAGCAGATAGTGATTTGGTCGATTGTCTGTACTGGGTTCCAAGTCATTTACAGAGGGACTTCATGCTTCATGAATGAGAAGGCAGCAGCCCATCACCTGTTACCAGCTGCCTTGAGAAAGGCACCAATGTTAACTCATTTATATTTTGGTTTTTAGGAAATGTGTTCCTCCCTCTCCTCCTCCTCCTCCCCTTCCTCTTCCTCTTCCTCCTCTTCTCCTCTTCCTCCTCCTCTTCCTCCTCTTCCTCTTCCTCCTCCTTCTTTTCTTCCTCCTCCTTCTCTTCCTCTCTTCCTCCTCCTCTTCTTCCTTCTCCTCCTCCTTCTCTTCCTTCTTCTTCTCTTCCTCCTCCTCCTCCTTCTCTTCCTATTCTTCCTCCTCTTCCTCCTCTCCTCCTCCTTCTCTTCCTCCTTCTTCTCTTCCTCCTCTTCCTCCTCCTCCTTCTCCTCTTCCTCTTCTTCCTCCTCCTCTTCCTCCTCCTCCTCCTTCTCTTCCTATTCTTCCTCCTCTTCCTCCTTTTCCTCATCCTTCTCTTCCTCCTTCTTCTCTTCCTCCTCCTCTTCCTCCTCCTCCTTCTCCTCTTCCTCTTCTTCCTCCTCCTCTTCTTCCTCCTTCTCCTCTTCTTCTTCCTCCTCCTCTTCCTCCTCCTCCTTCTTCCCTTCCTATTCTTCCTCCTCTTCCTCCTCCTTCTCCTCTTCCTCTTCTTCCTCCTCCTCTTCCTCCTCCTCCTTCTTCTCTTCCTATTCTTCCTCCTCCTCTTCCTCCTCCTCCCCTTCCTCCTCCTCCTCCTCTTTCACCTCTTCCACTTTCTCCTCCTTCTTCTCTTCCTCCTCTTGCAGAATTCAGTCACAAATCTGTGATTTCCCTGTCTTCATAAGATATTGGTCTCTGATGCAACCCTGTCTCCTGTACCATTCTTGGCTGTCCTTGACTTGGTCCCTCTCAACTACTCATCTGGGGACACTCCCATCCCACATTTACCGGTACCTCCACTCCCCTGTCTCTATGCCCACAAACTGCACTGAGCGACTGCTTAGCTCAGCATTTTTCTTCCTTGTCCTTGTTTTGCTTCTTTGACCAAATTGTTGAGCTTATTCAAAGAAAGGACTCCATTTCGTACTGAAAGGAAAAACATGGCCTCACCCAGACTATTTTCATTATTGGAACAGAGGAGACAAGATGCCCATCCTGAAAAGAGAGGCTCCACTGCCTCGCCTTTCTCCTGAGCATCAGGCAAAGCTGCTACATTCCATCCAGAAGAGCCAAGGAGTGAGCTCTTCTAAGCTCTTCCCTGATTTCAGTCTTAAGGGGACGCAGTAGAAGGCAAAGCGCACGTCCCCCTCGGTGGTAGCTTCTCTCTTAGACAGCACTGGTGGAATCTTTCTATTTTTCGTTTTCTACTTTTACCCTAGAAATAGAGGAAAAAGGAAGCCTAATGGTGTTTACTGCTTTCAAAACCCAACATGACAAAGAAATGGAACGTTCAGATTCAAAGCTGCACATCCCTCCTCTCAGGGGAAGACTGTGTTCAAAAGTGGCCTTGTTCCACATGGTGGACAAACTCCTGAATACTTATTTATCTGTTAGTTTTTATTTAGTCTTTTTGAGACAAAGTCTCACTATGCAGACCAGGCTGGCCTCTAACTCCTGATTCTCCTGCTCCAGCCTCCCGAGTTCCTGAACGACAAGTGTGCATCACTAATCTTGACTCTGATTTTCATTTTTCAGATGGCTGAGTAACCTGGGTATGGTAGCTTATAGCTGTACTTCCAGGAGTATTGTTATGCATTGATGCTGGTCTGAGCTACAGTATCAGACCTTGTCTCAATGGATGAATGAATGAATGAATGAATGAATGAATGAATGAATGAAATTTCTGGCTGACTGGCTGGAGATGCTGAATGAGAGAAACCTAAGTTCTCTCAATGGCTTCCCATCACATTGTATCCCTCCCCAGCATCCCTGTCTTTGTAACCTCCTTTTTCTTTCATTTTGTCTGGAAGTTTTTGTCATCTTCTCCTTCCAGAAGTAGATCCTACTAAGGATGAAACCTTCAAACTTGGCCCTTCAAGTGGTGTCAAGTGGAGATGCTTGAGGCCCAGGTTCATAGCATTGCCTGATCTCTGAATGAGATCGTATGTAATAGAAAATAGCACTTTTCTCAGGGTGTCAAAGAGATTAGAGTTCAAAGTGTGTGTGGGGGGAGGGAGGGTCAACCACACAGCCTTGTACATGTCAGGCAAATGCTTTACCATTGAATTACCCCATTACCCAGCCCCTAAGGTTTAGATTTGGTTCTAACCTAAGTTGACTCGCCTACAAATGATGTCACCTTTGTCTCCCTCCAAAAACCAATCACATCCACCCTGCTTCTTGGATGTTGCAGCTGGTTTTCTAGTAGAGTGTACTGCTCTTTGTGAGTCTCAGGATTAAAAAAAAAAAAAAAAAGGCAAAACTCAGTTGATGTTGAAATTCTTTGTATAAACAAAACCAGGCAAGGAGTCAGCACCTTTTCACTATTATTTTATCCAGATGTTAATCTCTCATTGGAGAATTAAGGAAAGACCCAGAGTGGAAGGCCTGGATGGGTTATGGTGGAGAGAAAGGCTGGTCTTATGTTCCATGTGGGCCTCAGCATGGTCTCCAAAGGGACACAGTGACGGAAGATTCCTCTGGAATTCTCTTGACCCCAGGCAGTTGGAAAGTCTGTGAACCAGTAGAGCAACCATAACATTCTGAAATCTTGATTTTAATTATAATCATTCACAATATAAATGAAGGACATCCAGGTGGCTCAGTAGGCAAAGATGGCTGCTGCCAAGCCTGACTGCCTGAGTTCCATCCTTGGAACCAACGCTCAGGTTGCATTGCCCTTCCTACTTCTAAATCAGTAAATAAATGTAAAAAATATACATTCTTCTTATTATATTTGTTTCACAGTAAACATATTCTACCTCAAGACAGGTGTTAAAACAGAAAGTGGGGAATTATAACTGGCCTGGAAAAATGAAGATCTTCTAAGGAGACATTTATGTCTCTCAATCTATCCAACTACTGAGGCAATGGACCAAAGAAATGAGAATGTCCCCAGGAAACTCACGCCGCAGAAGCCAAACAGGCTAGCCAGGGGGAAACGTCTACAGGAAAGATAATTCCAACAGTTCTAACAACCTGTCAGACCACCTCAGGAGGATACCAAAGCCCAGACAATGACAACTGGTCAATGGGCCACCCCTTGACCAGGACTGCTTGACCTGTCCCTCTGTTTAAACTTCAGTTTCACTTCAGAGCCCCCAAGATGGACTGGGGGGAGAAGGCACTGGATCTTTCTTTTTAAATATTTTATTTATTATTTTTATTATTTTATGTGTATGACTGTATTGCCCATGTGTGCATTAATGCACCCATGTCATGTAATGCCTGTACGTTAATGCACCCATGTCATGTAATGCACGTGGAGGTCAGAAGATGGTGTCAGATTCCCTGGAACTGGAGTTACAGATGGTTGTCAGGTACCACGTGGGTGCTGGGAATCAAACCAGGGTCCTCTGCAAGAGTAGCCAGTGCTCTTAACTGATGAACTATCTCTCCGACCCTAGATCTCTCTTTTTATTATTCTTTTTTTTATTTTATTTATTTTTGTATGTGTATGAGTATACTGTCTGCATGTAGGTTTGTGCACTCATGTCGTGCAATGCTGCAGAGGTCAGAAGAGGGTTTCGATTTCCCTGGAACTGGAGTTCTCCTGGAATTGGAGTTACAGACGGTTCTTAGCCGCCATGTGGGTGCTGGGGATCGAACCCGGGTCCTCTGCAAGAGCACTCGGTGCTCTTAACCGCTAGGCTATCTCTCCAGCCCCCATCTCTCTTTTTTGTAAATCAAATTATTTTTATGTGTATGAGCGTATTGCCAGCATGTTGTGCAGTACCTACAGAGGTCAGAAGATGGCATCGGATCCACTGAGCTGGAGTCACAGAAGGTTGTTAGCTGCCAATTGGTCCTAGGAGTGGGACCTGGTCCTCTACCCGAGCAGTCTGTGCTCTGATCCACTGAGCCATCTCTCCGGCCCCCAGCACCGGCTCTTTGTTCTGATCCCCAGTGTGGCTGCGTGGAATTTTCCAAATTTTCAGAACTTAATCTTCCATTTCAGTTTTTACTAATCTTTAATTCCAAAAAATTCTTGACTCCCTTACAGTTGTCTTTTCCTCTCAGAATGAGAAAATGTTGGAAATTTCATAGGAAATTTTCCATCATCTTTTTTCTTCAACTTTAAATCTTTCCTTCTTATTTGTCATTGCATTGAATTTTGTTCTCTTTTGGGACCAGGCTTTGAATTTTCTGTTTCAGATCACTCCTTCTGACTTCCTTCCCTCCCTCCCTCTCTCCTTCCTTCCCTCCCTCCCTCCCTCCCTCCCTCCCTCCCTCCTCCCTCCTTTCTCCCCTCTTCTCTTTTTTCAGATTCAGATATACTGTCCCTGCCTCCTCTTTAAGGGCTTCAAAAATTAGTCCAAAATGAATCTGTTATTTGGGGGTCCCATCGAATGCAAATTGCTGTGCCACACGTAGAGTATGTTCCTTTCAGGAAGGACATAGCTAACTTCATTTAACCTTTTGCAAAGTTAGACTCCTTGTGCGCTTATTGACTAATCAGTGACGAGGAGACTCACAGCCACTCAGACTCCCTTTTTGCCTCCAGTAAAAATGCATCATCTTGTTCTACAAATTGCTTGATTGCGATGTGATTTACATACCATACCGTTTGCCCATTTTAATTGTTCTGAGGAAATAGAAGCACCCTTTGTCCTTTTCATTCCACTGTATAAGAGTGGAACCCCGTCCATTTTAATGCATCATTTTCCTATCACAGCCACATATCCCCACCTCTGGAGTTAAGGTCACGCAACGCTTGCATTATAAACCCTTGATTCAAGGGTTTTATCAATGCAGTTGCTTTGTTTGCTCAGGACTGAAGCTTGCCTCGTGAGGTTTCCCTGCAATAGAGCAGCTTTGGGGGGGGGGTTGAGTTTTCTTTAACTAAATTAAAAATTTTAAACACCACATTGCCCTTTAAAAAAAAGATGGCAAGTGTCAGAAAGTTTCAATAGTAATTTCTCGTCAAATAACTTTCTTATGTATTTGTATTTTTTTAAAGGTTTTGTTTATTTTTATTTTATCTGCATGAGTGTTTTGCCCACTTGTATGTATGTGTATCATGTGACTACAGTGCCCGTGGAGGTCAGAGGTGGGCGTCAGATCCCCTGGAACAGGGACTTAAAGAAAGGTGTTAGCTGTCATGTAGTTTCTGAGAATCGAACTCCAGTTCTCTGAAAGGGCAGCCAATGCTCCTACCACTGCTGAGCCATCTCTCCAGCCCCATATATGCAGTTCTTGTCTTCAGTTTCTAAAAATCCTCTCTTGTGCCTTGTTAGTAATTAATGTTATTTGCCTCCAATATTTAAAAACCTATGTTTGGCCAGGCGTGGTGGCGCACACCTTTAATCCTAGCACTTGGGAGGCAGAGGCAGGTGGATCTTTGTGAGTTCAAGGCCAGCCTGGTCTGCAGAGTGAGTTCCAGGACAGCTGGGGCTACAGGGAGACCCTGTCTTGAAAAGACCAAAAAAAAACCAACCCCCCCCAAAAGAAACCTATGTTTGGCTTGGTGTATTAACTAAAAAAAAGTTAGATACAATTGCTGTCTTTGAAAAATTATTAAAAGCATTATATGATGGTATTTAATATAGCACAAAGATGGTTGGTTAAGACAGAGATTCTGTCACACCCCATGACATGGAGACTAAAATATTTAGAAAGGAAACCATTTACATTTTTAATATACTATTTTGCTTTTTTTCAAACAAAAATGTATGTGGTAGAAGATTCAGGATACAACCATAAACTATTAAACTGGTCTAAACATTAAAGAATGAAAATATATGATCATTAAGTAAAATACAATATCACGATGTCAGTTCAAATGAAGTGTAATTGAGAATCCTGACTTTGTTTGCACACAATTGCCAGAAACTTCTAATGAGACCATCACTGGATAATTTTAGGATGTGTTGTACTTTTCAGTCACAATAAAGCTGTGCTAAATACCACCTCGTGTTTCTGAAGTTGAGATTCATTTTGTAACTTTGGGGCTGGAGAGATGGCTCAGTGGTTAGGAGTGCTGACTGCTCTTTCAGAGGACCTGGGTTCGATTCCCAGCACCTGCATGGCAGCTAAGAACCATCTTTAACTCCAGTTCCAGGGGAATCCGACACCTCTGCAGCATTGCATGGCATGGGTGCACCTGCCTACATGCAGACAGTACACTCATACACATAAAATATGAAAAAAAAAGCTAAATTTCTTAATTTTAATGAATGTGTTTATCCAAATTTATATTTTGTATAGAAAATGAATGAAATCAAAGTAGAAGCATTATTTTTCAAGATTTATTCACTTTGCTTTATGTGTATGTGTGTGTGTGCTTGTTTGTATGTTTACCATGTGCAGACAGGGTGCCTGTAGACACCAGAAAGGGTGTTGCATCCTCTGGACCTTGAGTTACAGGTGGTTGTGAGCTGCCAAATTCAGGTGCTGGGACTAGAACCTGGGTCCTCTCCAAAAGCAGCACTCCAAGTGTGTGCTCTTAACCACTGAGCTATCTCTCTAGCCCTGTGAAAGAATTATTAATGAGTACTGTGTTCTAACATGTACAGTTTGCTGAAAATGACCCTCGATTCTCCTAAACACTTACAATATTGGAGACAAAAGCATTTTTTACTTGTGTCCATTTCAAGGGACATGGAATACACACACACACACACACACACATACACACACACACACACACACACACACACACACATCATTAACTTTTTTCTAGCACATTGGTGTCTTGTCTGTCCTGACACAGTCTCTTCACCTCAAAGAAGGTTTGCTGAATGAGGAAACGACTGCCCTGCCACTCGGGAAGACCAGGGGACCAATCCAAACAAGCCTCAGAAGTCAAAACTGTTTTTCTAATCTCCTTGCTACCCTCACTTCCAAATAACAAAACAAAACCAGCAAAGAACAAAAAGGTTTCGTGTGGATTTGAGACCTAGCATGGGGTGACGGCTGGAGTTAATGTTCAGCTGTTTCTGCTCCTGTTGCTGCTGACAAAGGCGACATAAGGGACAAGAACAAGGTTGTCCCCAAGCTGTCCCCAAATTTTCCTGTCCTCAGAGGCTGTGCTGACAACAAAGGTTTTTGGTTCCCCAGCCCTGGAAAGTAACAATCATTTGAGTTTTAAAACATGTATGTATGTATGTATGTATGTATGTATGTAAATGTATAACTATATATATATATATATGAAATAAGCATATTTGTTCCCCACTAAGATATTCAATCATCCTTGTCTATCTCGGTCTGAACTTTTTTCCCAGGCAATTTGATTTAGCCTTCTGTTCTTTTAACAAAGTATTGTTTAATTCTATAAATTCAGGAACATGAGAGGAAGGGGAAATCATTTCTTAAAGGCACTGTTCACAACTTGTCCTTCAGCCTGATGTTGCAGATTTAACAGACACCCCCCTTCACCCCACCTCCCAAGCTGGTAGACAGCAACGACATGCTTTTAGCCCCAGCAAAATGGAGATACACAGAGTCAGTAATGCATGAAGCGGAGCGAAAAATGCAGTGTCTCCACAGAGCGAGATCTCTCAAACAAGTGTGCCTGTCTGTGCCCCTCATTCACACCAGGTGACAGACAGGGCACAGAGCACCCAGCAAGTTCAGTGATGGGGGTGAAGCTGTGTCCTGTGTGAGTTACGGTGTCTGATTTCCCTTCTGCAGCAGAGGCAAATCTGTTATGTCCAACCCCCTCAACTGTGTGCATACCACACATGCCACACACTGCATACACACACACATACACACACATCACACACAATATGCCACACACCAAATACACACCCCATACCAAACACACTCACACCACCATACACACCATACACACAGTACACACATACACACACCATACATACCACAAACACACCTCACCCACACATCACACACACATACAACCCACACCATACACACACTGCACACACATCACACATGCACACACACCCCATACCACACTAAACACACAGACCCAACATCACACACATACTATTCATGCACACCATACATACCACACACACATCACACACCAAATGCACACATACATGCACACACATGCACACACACCCCATGCCACACTAAACACACACACCCAATATCACACACATACTATGCACACACACCATACATACCACAAACACACCACACACATATGACACACATACACACATACACACACCACACACACCACACACATAGACATACATAAACATACACCATACATACCACATACACACACACCACACCACATGCACACTACATACAAATACACCACCCCTCACATACCACATACATATACATACATACACCATACATACCAATACACACCACACATACACACACACACACACACACACACACACACCCATTCATCCTGAACAATGCTCTTCTCTAGGGTTAAGGCCACTAAGTGTGGACACTGGCGCTGGAAAACCCTGTGTTCTGGTCTCCCTGTGGAAAAGCCAAGTCCCGCTTTTGTTCTGAGCAGCAGAGTGGAGCATTTTCTGGCCTGACTGAGATACTGAAGAATGAGGACTAAGGTCCCTTTGGAGACCTGTGCTTCACATGGCAGGCTCTGCAATGGGCCAGGAACCAGGCTGCCTGACTGAGCCCCCCTCATAGGATCTGAGCACAGCACAATGCTGACACATTTGAAATGTGTATTTACACATTTCAGATGGATTTGCTGGGGGAATCATCCTAGAATTGTCTCAGCTGAAGAAGGGTCTTTTTTTGCTTGCAGTGCCTAGAATACAGTTAGGCTTTGATTTGACTGGGTTTGATTCAGCTGGACTCATAAGGTGCATGGGGAGGCCTTTGATGACTTCCCTCCATACAGCTCTTCCTCTGTCCTCCCTCCTTTCTTTTCCTACCCTTCTCCTTTCTTCCATCCTTTACTATTAAATTTTCCCATGCTTTTCTTTTAAATAGTCCCCTGATTCTGAGGGTAAAATCCACGTCCCTTTTTGTGCTTTGAGTTTTACTTTGATAGTGAGGATATGGTGCTCTGGGCACTGTACCCAGTTCCCTGGTGATGGGAAAACAGTAAAGAGAAATACCACTCACTTGTTCAGATTACCTCCGTGCCTTGCATTCCCATAGCTTTCTCTCAGAGACTAATAGTGAAGGACTTGAACTTGATCCTTCCATATTTTGAAATGGGGGTGGAGTCAAGTGTTAGAATTCGTTCTTGTTCATTTCATTCACGGGGTGGGAGTGAGCAGTGTGTGACACGTGTGCCTTCTGTAGGAGTGAGCAGTGTGTGACATGCGTGCCTTCTGTAGGAGTGAGCAATGTGTGACACGCGTGCCTTCTGTAGGAGTGAGCAGTGTGTGACACGCGTGCCTTCTGTAGGAGTGAGCAGTGTGTGACACGCGTGCCTTCTGTAGGAGTGAGCAGTGTGTGACATGCGTGCCTTCTGTAGGAGTGAGCAGTGTGTGACACGGTGCCTTCTGTAGGAGTGAGCAGTGTGTAACACGGTGCCTTCTGTAGGAGTGAGCAGTGTGTGACACGAGTGCCTTCTGTAGGAGTGAGCAGTATGTGACACAGTGCCTTCTGTAGGAGTGAGCAGTGTGTGACACGAGTGCCTTCTGTAGGAGTGAGCAGTGTGTGACACGAGTGCCTTCTGTAGGAGTGAGCAGTGTGTGACACGCATGCCTTCTGTATGAGTGAGCAGTGTGTGACACGCATGCCTTCTGTAGGAGGCTGTGACAAATGTGGGTTGAGGGGTTGGAGAGATGGCTCAGCAGTTAACAGCACTGGCTGTCCTTACAGAGGACCTGGGTTTGGTTCCCAGCACCCACATGGCAGCTAACAACCATCTGTCATTCCAGTTCTAGGGGATCTGATGCCCTCTTCTGGTTTCCACAGATGTTGTACAACATGGATGCACTTACAAACATGCAGGCAATATGTTCATACACATAAAATAAAAGTAATAATTACATTTTTAAAAGAGAAAAGAAATGGGTTGATACGGATGAGGCGGTCAGAGGATGGAGGGATGAAGACTGGGTGCCCGTCACCTGGCTTTGGATGTCTTTCCCTTTCTGAAGGGGCAGCGAGTCAGTCAGAGCTTTTACAGGACTGTTTCCAGTGCCCGCTTTTCAACCAGAATGAAAAGGACTGGTTTTTACCAATGGAGACTGAAAAGCAAAGGGACTGGTGCAATTTGCAAAGGAAGGAGCATTAGATTGCAAAAGAGTTTATGGGCAATTGAGTCAGTTGCCTACTGCTGCAAGTTACAGAAATCTAGCCATGTGCAAGTCCAAAAGAGAAAATTAACAAATCCTAGAGGCAGAGGAAGGTAGTTATGAGGGCATGCGCATTCCAAACACAGGCACATGTGTGTTCCGTGGGACGTTCTCAAAACCAGACTGCCCACCGTGTTCATGTGAGGGTGTTTTCTTTGTTCCGGTTCTGCAAAATAACCTTGTAATTCATATGAATTCTGGAACCAGAAGCAATAACTGCTGATGGGGAGGTTGACATGCACCATGCACCCCCAGTGCATCCCCTCCAAGGTGCAGCATGGATCCAGAGGAAGGGAGCCGCCCTGTATTTGATCCTGCGTTAATATCCTGTTGCTTCGAAAGATGAAAAGTCACAAGAAAGCACTGTGTCTGGCCAATGTATGTGGATATCTGCTTTGGAATATTAGTATCAGCAAATATTGAGCTCTGGAGAATTTTTTTTTTCATCAAAATAAGATTTAAAAAAAAACAGCAATCTTGCTTTGTTTTTCACATTTTAATAATCTCTAAAACTCAGAAGTGAGTATTTTCACCTGGTCTCTATTTGTTCATTCAAAGCAGAGAGTCCAATTAAACTCCACTTGCCTATGTGTAATATGGGTCAAGTTCATGTTAAAATTTCCAATACAACTCTTTTGGCCTGGGGGAGTTTTGTGCACTGATCTTTTAGATTCATTGAAAAACAAAACAAAACCAAACAAAAACAGGACCAGGTTCCAAATAAGCACACAGAAAACACGGCTTCCTCTGTCCCTCACCACATTATTTTTTGAGACAGGGTCTCTCTCCAAGTCTGGAGGTAGCACACTGTTCCATCTAAACTGGCCAGCCAGCAAGCCCTGGGATCTGCCCCAGCAAGCCCTGGGATCTGTCGGTCTGCCCAGTGCTGGGGTGCAGACACGCCTTCTCCGTTTTCAGTGGCAACTGCAGGATTGCATGGGCATCACCTGTGTTACTTGATAACTCACAGCCTTCTCCCATTCTTTGTGAGCCTGTGCTTTAATCCTTTGAACTTATCCCCATTTGAGTTGACCCAAGTCAGGTCTGTCCTGATGGAACTGGCTCATAAGTGATAGAGTCACAGTGAACTCTCTGTGGGTAAAGAAATGTGAAATTAATCCATCTTTTCATGTTTATTTCTTCATTGGACACTTGCAAAAATTGTGCTGTATAATTATGGATGTGAAGCATCTTCTCACTTTATATGCGAAGAACTGATTTAACATTATGACAGGGAAGAAAGCAGAACTGAAGCTCCTTCAGTCTGTGTGTGTGTGTGTGTGTGTCTACTTGTGTGCAGAGTGTGTGTGCATGTGTGTGTGAATGCCTGTGGAGGCCACAGGTCAATGTCTAGTGTCTTCCTCTACCTTTTTTTGTGGGGGGTGGGGGGAGGAGGGTTCAGGGTCTCCCTATAGACCCAGGTGGTCTAGAACTTGTTATGTAGACCAGGCTGTCCTCAGTCTCACAGAGATCCACCTGCCTCTGCCTCCCAAGTGCTGGAATTAAAGGTGTGTGCTTACCACCACCCCCCAGACTCTCCACCTTATACTTTGAGACAGGGTCTCTCACTGAACCCAGAGGTCACCAATTCTGCTAATCTGGCTAAGCAGTGAGCACCAGGGAGCCACCTGTCTCTGTCGTCCCGTGCCCCCCCCCTCCAAGATTACCTGTGACAACAGGAGCTTAACCAAGCACCTTAATCACTGGAACCACCACTGAAGTCCCTCCCTTCCTCTTCACTCTTCATTCACCCAGGACTTATCTGCTCTCTCAGCCAAGTGTTTGATAACCATCACTAAGACCAAACCCTTTTGGTTTTTGTTTTATATAAAAGACACTGAACAAAGAATGGTTAGTTGTTTTCTATGTACTTATAGGATACTTTATTTTACCTCTTCTTCTCCAAAGCTTAACATATTTACCAACTGGCTCTTTGGGAGAATATCTGCCGCTCTCTCCATCACCCTGTGCAACCCCTTGGTTTGATATTCCCAGTCCATCCTTCCTCCATATCCTGCCCCAAACTCTTCCACCACCACACACATTCCTGTTGACCCCATAATGAAGACATCCATTCTCTCCTCCTCTATTATATTCTAACCTCCCAGGCCCCTCATAGCAACTCTGTGTAGGAATTTAGCTAATATTATTTGACCATTTAGTTTACCCAGACAACCCCAAATATGCTAAGTATTCCTGGAATCCCGACTTAATTTGAGTTTAGAAGCAGGGACGAGGTGGAGAGGCAAGAAAGGGATCTATCTGTTTTAACTTCAGTATCTGATTTCGAACCCAAAATTGTTTGCAGGACCCCAGAGACATAGCTTTCTCTTGAATGCTTGGAACCAAAAACAAAGTGAGACTGGTGATCACCCTTCATTTCCTTCTCTCTGCATGATTTTCACTGAATTTCTTTTATGTTGTTTGTTCCTGCGACTGTTTTGGCTAGACATGGTTTCTATCATGAGTGTCTTAAAAGTGTCCCAGTGACCACTAGAAGATGCTTCCTAAGTTGAAGTTCTCTAGAAAGCTCTTGGACCTAAACCAATGATTATTTTTGTTTAGTTACAACAGACTCAGGCGATGTTTAAAGCAGAATGGGCCCTTCTCAGGAAGTTAAAGGAGGAGACTGTACATGCATTGGGAGAGGGATCCACAATGCCACCCGAAGTGACTTGACTGTAAAGGAATATTAAACGGAGGGAGGGGGAATGAACTTTCTTCTTTCTGTGTACCCTGGCAAAGAGTTTCTAGTCTACCCTGTCAGAGAGCTTAAAAAAAAAACTATCCAATCACAGTATTCAACATTGGTAAGTCACAGGACATGTCGGGGCTGGGTGTCCTTCCTGCCCTCCTGCCAGCTGCTGATCACAGATATTTGTTGTGTACCTTACTAATCAGGTTCATCTGACCTTGCCTGAAATTCCACCAAAGTCAATTTATAATCAACTGGGAGGTGTTTTGGGCCAATAATGATTTTTTCCTCCTTTTAACAATTGTGTTTATTTGATGTTTCCTTTTTAGAAAGATAACAAGTAACTAAGTACAAGAAACCTCAGGACAAATTGGGAGTAGGGGGTACTTAAAATCTATAACCTGAAGCTGATAGCTCAGTGGGTAAGTGTGTTTGCTAAGCAAGCATGAGGACCTGCACTCAAGTCCCTACAGACATGAAAGGCCAGGTGTGGTTGTGCACTCCTCTAACCCCAGTGCTGTTGATGATGGAGTCAGGAAGATCATGGGCTTGATGGCTGCCATCCTGGCCCCAGGTCCAGTCAGAGATCTAGTCTTTTTTTTTTTCTTTCTTTCTTTCTTTCTTTTTTTTGAGACAGGGTCTCCCTGTAGCCCCAGATGTCCTGAAACTCACTATGTAGACCAGGCTGGCCTTGAACTCCCAGAGACCCACCTGCCTCTTCCTCCCAAGTGAATAAGGCTTATGCCACAATGCCCAGCTGAGGGACCTAGTCTTAAAGAGAGTGACAGAGCTGGACATCTGAACTCCACATGCACAACTCCCACGTGTGCACATATATGACATACAATCACACATATACAACACACAAATTTTTCCACAGTCTTTCTATTCAGAACCACCAGAAGTACCATTCAGGATATTTATTTTTATTTTTGTTTTCTGTTTCTTTATCTGTAATATATGTGCAGATTATACATATATAGTATATATAAATATGTGTACATAATCTATGTACCTATATATGCACATTATATAAAGATAATTTTAAACAACATTGAGATTATATTAACATGCTGTTTAGTTAATGGCATGACATGCATTTAAGAAAAACTCCTTAAAATTATTTACGTGACTATGGCCCTGTAATATAGCTTGAAGTCTGGTAGAGCAATCCCTCTGTATTGTATTTTTCACTCAGAGTTGCTTTAGATATTCAGGGTTTTTTGTTTGTCCATATGAATTTAAGGATTTTTTTCAACAAGTCTGTGAATAAGCTCATGGGGATTGTGATTGGGATTACATTGCATCTATATATCAATTTGGGTAAAATGGACATTTTTACTATATTAATTTTTCCAATCCATGAGCATGGGAGGTCTTTGCATCTTTTGATGTCATTTTAAACCTCCTTCTTCAGGGAACTTAAAATTTTTGTTGTAGAGATCTTTGGTATCTTTGTTCCCAGGTATTTTATTATTTTTGAGGCTATCATGAGTGGGAAGGTCTTCTTATATTCCTTCTCCACTTGTGTATTGTTGGTGTAAACTAAAGTGTTTATAAGTTGTGTAATTAAGCAAAATATATTACTACAGGAAAGCTCTGACATCAGCAATGAATTATTCTGCCTAGGAGATGTTGGCTAGGGGATTCAAACCCGCCCCCACCCCAAATTATAACGCCTTTTTGCCTATAAGTGGGATATATGCAAGGAGAAAGGCAGTAAGTCCCTATGTTGAAGACCTGGTGTGAGCATGAAAAATGTTTGAGATGCCACTTGCTAGCAGACAACTGGCCTCTGAAATGCCAGAGAGCGTTACCAAAGGCCACTAAAACAATACAGCAAATATATTGGTCTCCCTGAGACAAGTAGGACTCCTCCTCAATATCAGGCATACACCTCAACAGCCTGGAGAACACTGTGCAACAGTGGCAGCCAAGTGCCATTATATTCCCAAATCAAATTGGCTATAGCTCTCTCCTGGAGGAAAACTCACAGTGGGATGCCACAAGCTTATGTCCTCTAGTGGGTTAGGAGATTGTTTCTAAGCCACATAAGAACTTGTCACCCTTAAATAAGAAACCCACAGTTTGCGGATTAGCATACCATCCAACATGTGTCTATGCTCACAGCTTAGCTGGCCATAATAATTAGTACTGCTTAATGCCTGTACACCAATAGCTTGGCTTTGTTATATGACAAAAAAGGGTATCACTGGAAAAGCTGTCAACCCATGAAGGGAACAACCTGAACAGACTAAGTCCAATGACAACTCCAAAGAAATTTAGACGTGTTTTCTTCTCACACACTTGCCCCCTTTCCCAAAGCCCAGGGAACAAACGTGTGGGAGGAGCGTGGGTAGCACTGTAAGGGCTGCAGAGAGATAGGGGGGGTGAATCATGAACTACAGGAATATAGTCTGGACTCCTTTGATAACATGCTGTGCATACAGCTTCTCCAACTGGACTATGGGGAACCTTGGGTTGTTCAAAATTGGACATAGAACTTGCAAAATCCACCAATTACCTAATTGTATGCATACTGAGTAACATCAATGTTATCGCAAACAACTGTGTCATTATATGTAGAATCCCTTAAAATAAAAAAAATAAAAAAAGAAATGGCTACTGAATTTTCTAGGTAAATTTTTGCATCCCACCACTTACTGAAACTCTAATAATATTTCTAAAGTTTTCTGGTGGAGTTTTTAGCATCCCTTAGAGCAAACATCATATCATCTGTAAAAATGGGATAGCTTAACTTCCTCTTTTTCTGAATTAGTACTCCTTTTAATTTCCTTCTCTTGTCTTTTGACCTAGCAAGTGTTTCAAGCACTATGTTGAAGAGGAGTGGCAATAAGGGGCAGCCTTGCTGGGTTCCTGCCTTTAAGGGAAAATGGTTCCAATTTTTCTCTATTTAGGATGATGTTGGCAGGGGGTTTGCTATATATAGCTTTTATCATCATGTTAAGGAATGTTTCCTTCCATCCGATTGCCTTCTAGGACTTTAACATGAAGGGATGCTGGATCTTGTCCAAAGGCTTTTTCTGATCAATGAGATGATTTTGTGTTTTTTGTCTTTCAGTCCATTTATGTGTTTTGTGATATTTATTGATTTACATATGTTGAACCATCCCTGCATCTCTGGTATGAATCCAACTTGATCATGATGGATGATCTTTTTGATGTGGGTCTGTATGCAGTTTGTAAGTATTTTGTCCCTGGTACTGGCACAAAAACAGACCAATTTACCAATGGAACAAAACTGAAGATCCAAACTTGAGCTCATACAGTTTCAGCCACCTCATATTTGACAAAGGGGCAAAAAAACATCAGTGCAGGAAGGATAGCATTTTCAGCAAATGGTGCTGATAAAATTGGATCATCATTTGTAGGAGAGCAAAATTAAACCCCTACCTCTCACCCTGTACAAAAATCAACTCCAAGTGGATCAAAGATCTCAGTATGAAACCTGAAACCCTGAAGGTGATAGAAGAAAATGTTGACAACAACCTACAAGACATAGGTGTAGGAAAAGACTTTCTAAATCAGACAGCAGCTGCACAGGAAATAAGGTCAACAGTTGACAAATGGACCTCATAAACTCAAAAGCTTCTGTACAGCAAAAGAAACAATCAAGGAAGTGAAGAGAAAACCCACAGAGTGGGAGGAATCTTCACCTGCATACATCTGACAGAACATTAATATCCAGAATATATAAAACTACTTAAAAAACAAAAGAAGTAGGGGCTGGAGAGATGGCCTAGCCGTTAAGAGCGCCGACCGCTCTTACAGAGGGCCGGGTTCGATCCCCAGCACCCACATGGCGGCCGAGAACCGTCTGAAACTCCAATTCCAGGAGAAACTCCAGTTCCAGGGGAATCCAATACCCTCTTCTGACCTGCCGCGGCGTTGCACGACACGGGTGCAGACATGTGCATGCAGACAGTACATTCATACACATACGGAAATAAAAAAAAAAAAAAAAAAAAAGAAGTAGGGCTGGAGAGATGGCCTAGTGGTAAGAGCACCGACTGCTCTTGCAGAGGACCCAGGGTTTCAATCCCCAACACCCACATGGTGGCTAAGAAACCATCCATAACTCCAATTTCCAGGAGATTCCAGTTCCAGGGGAAATTCCGAGACTCTCTTCTGAGCTCCGCAGCCTTGCATGACACGGGTGCACACCTACATGCAGACAGTAGTACATTCATACACATACAAAATAAATAAAATTAAAAAAACAAAGAAGTAATAAAATAAAATAAATTAAAAAAAGAAGACATGCAAAAAAACAACAACAACAAAGAAGTAAGAAAACAAATGACCTACTCAAAAGATGGAGTAAAGTGATGAACAGAGACTTCACCAGTAAGGAAGTAAAGATGGCTGAAAAACATTTTTAAAAGTGTTCAACATCGTTAATAATTAAAGAAATGCAAATTAAAATCACACTAAGGTATCATCTCACTCCAATAAGACTAGCCAAGATCAAGAAAACAAAAAATGCTGGAGAGGTTGTGGGAAAAGGGGAACACTCATCCACTTGCTGGTGGGAATGTAAACTGTACAATCACTGTGGAAAGCAGTGTGTGGGAACCCTTAAAAAACTCAAAATGAGAGTGTTACCAAGGCCACTAACCAATAAAGCAAATATAGGTCTCCTTGAGTCAAGCAAAAATCCCTCCATCCAGCACCAGCTACACTCTTCTGCCTGGAAATACTGTGCAGCAGTGGCAGCTCATATGTCTGTATATCCAAACCTAATTGGCTATTAGCTCTTTCCTTGGAGGAATAACCCACGGCTGATGCCACAAGCTTACATCCTAGTGGTTAGGAGATGCTTATAAACCACACGAAGAGCCCTGCCATACTTCACAGAAGAAAATGTAATTCATGAATTAACATACCATCCAAACATCTGTCTATACCAAAGTAACCCTACCATAACAATTAGTACTGTTTTAAATACCTATATATCTAATTGCTTGTGCTTCATTAGTAGGACTGAAAGGTTATTCCTGGACAAACTGTCAGCCCATGAAAGGAAACAGCCAGAATTGACGCAGAGTCCTAAACGACAGCTCCAGAGAAAGTAGACTGTTTTGCTTCTCGTTCCACCTGTGCCCCTTCTAAGCCTAGGGACAATATGTGGAAGAGGAGGGCATGGTAGAATGTAAGGGCTGCAATTGGAGTGAATGGTGAAACTACAGCAAAATAGTCTGGACACTTATTTTATCAACTTGATTGTACATACAGACCCCCCCCAGCTGGATGGTGGGACCCTTGGGCTTTGTGGGTTTGGGCACAACTGCTTGCAAAATGGTTTACAGTAAGGATGCTTGTACTCATAAATTATACTTATTGTTAAAAAAATGAAAAAAAATAAAGAATAATAGAAAAAAAACTCAAAATGAGCCGTATCACCTGACCCAGCCATATCTCCTGGTATGTTACCCACAAGACCATCTACAGAAAGATACATTGCACAGCTATGTTTATTGCAGCCCTCTTCACAATGCAAAGAGCTGGACCAACCCAAATGCCCTTCAACTGATGACTGAGTAACAAAAATGTGGTACATCTACACAATGGAGTTCTATGCAGCAGGAAAGAAAGATGACATCATGAACTTGCTGGTAAATGGATGGAACTAGAAGCTATTATGCTAAGTGGAAGTAACACAGAAGCAAGAAACAAAAAGAATGGTTTCCCTCATTTGTGGATGCTGACACCAAAATCCCCAGTGGGCAGGCAAACTGAGCAACTTTTATTATATTTCATCGTATCTGAAAGCAACTTGTGTTATAATGTGAATCTCTTAAGGGCTCTAGAATTGTCCTTACCACTTTGTATTCACACATTGTAATTACCATATATGGATTTCCAATATATTCATATTCTAAAAAAGAATGTAAAGTTATACTTCTTTTTATCTGCAGGCAACTTACTGTTAAAATGTGAATCTTTGTGAGTTCAAGGCCAGCCTGGTCTACAGAGTGGAGTTCCAGAACAGCTGGAGCTATAGGGAGACCCTGTCTTGAAAACACCAAAAAAAAAAAAAAAAAAAAAAAGTGAATCTCTAAATGTATTTTGAATTGAAAAAAAAGAAAAAGACCAAAAAAACCCTGAAAATAAAATAAAATAAAATAAAATGTATGAAAATATTTAAAAAAGCAAAAAACAAAAGAATATATAGACTACTCAAAAAACAAAGAAGAAAACAAATGACCTATTCAAAAGATGGAGTAAAGAGCTGAACAGAGACTTCACCAGTGAGGAATTAAGGATGGCTGAGAAACATCTTTAAAAGTGTTCAACATCATTAATAATTAAGGAAATGCAAATTAAAACCACTCTCAGATATTATCTCACTCCAATATGACTGGCTAAGATCAAGAAAACAAAAGACACCAAATGCTGGAGAGGTTGCAGGGAAAAGGGAACACTCATCCACTGCTGGTGGGAATGTAAACTTGTACAACCACTATGGAAAGCAGTGTGGAGAACCCTTAAAAAACTCAAAATGAACCTACCACCTACCCAGTCATACTACTCCTGGGTATATACTCAAAAGACTCATCCTACTGCAAAGATACATACACATCCATGTTTATTGCAGCTCTCTTCACAATAGCGAAGAGCTGGAACAAACCCAAATGCCCCTCAACAGACGAGTGGATGACAAAAATGTGGTGCATCTACACAATGGAGTATTATTCAGTGGTAAAGAAAGATGACATCAAGAACTTTGCAAGTAAATGGATGGAACTCGAAGAAGTCATTATGCTAAGTGAAGTAACAGTCCCAACAGTGAATGGTTTCCCTCAATTATGGATGCTAACAACAAATCCCCAGATGAAAGGCAAGCTGAACAACATTATTGTTATATTTCTGTTTATCTGAAAGCAACTATGTTGTTATAATGTAAATCTCTTAATCTAGAATCAACCCACCACTTATTTTCAGACTCTGTAATTACTGTATATGGGTGGAAAGTATGTATTCATATTTTAGAGTAATATAAAATTAAAGGAAGAAAATGTGAATTCCTAAACATAAAAAAAGACTTGAGAGAAAGATGCAGGACAGTTATGGCAGAATGCTTGATTTGGGGTGGGGTGGGAGGGAAGGAAAGGGGAATATGTCTAAATTGAACTGAAAACGATGTCTGAAATACACAAAACATCAAATAATAAAAGTATTTACATGAATGACCACATTTTAACAAACCGGATTGGTGATAAAATACAGCATTTCATAATTATATAAAAATTCATGCATCTGCTCCTCTGGTGTTGCCTGTGTCCCTCACCTTAGTGGGTTCATTTATTACAATAAATGATGATGATGTTATGATGCCATTTTGAGATTTTGTTTTCCTGAAGTGTTCCTACTAGTTTCCAGGAGTAAAGTCCCTTTTCAAGGTTTTCTGAAGTTTGAATCAATTCACAAACTTTGCCAGCTTCCTGTAAAAGTGAATTTCACTGACTTTCAATATTTTTATATTTTTAATCTTTGTCAGTCTGTAACTCTGATCATCTCAATGTTTTGATTATATTTAATTTTATGGACTTATTAACCAATTAGGTTATCTTTGAGCTTTATCTATCCATGTTCTTTTTCTGACACAATTTATTTATTTTTGTTTTTATGTGTATGAATGTTATGCCTGCATGTGTGTAAATGCACCTGCATTGTGCAGTGCCTGAGGATGACAGAAGTGGGCGTTGGATCACCTGGAACTGAAGTTGTAGGCATGTGGGTGCTGGGATTTGAGCCTGGGTCTTCTTCAAGAACAACTGCTGAGCCATCTTTCTAGACCCCCCCACCTCATTTTAAAAATTGTAGTATTTATCTCTTTCTTACTGACTCACATTCTATCTTATGACCTTCATTTAGTGATATTTGCCCATTCTTCTTCCAAAGAGATTGAGGATAACCAGTGAAAACAGAATTAGGAATTCTTAGAATTTGTGCTTGTCCTCCTTAGATTTTATTATTAATTTGATACAACCTAGGAAGAAAGAACCACAACTGAAGAATTTCTCAGATTAGATTGTCTAAAAAGATTGTCTAGATTGATGATTGATGTGGGATGGCCCAGTCCACTGTGGACAGTACCATCCCTAGATGGGTGAGTTGGGGCTGTATAATAGAGCCAATGACCAAGACACGAAGCAGTGTTCCTCCATGGCTTCTGCTTGAGTTCCTGCCCTGACTGCTCTCAATGATGGACTATAACCTGGAAGTATAAGGTAAAGTAAATAAACCTTTTCTTCCACAAATTATTTTTTTTGGCCAGGGTATTTACCACTGAGTTGTGGTAATAATCCTCTGGCTGTAACTCCAGGAGATCCAATACCTTCTTCTGACCTCCGGGGGCATTGCATGACATAGTTGCACTTACTTACTTGCAGGCAATATACTCATACACACAAACTAACAAAAATAATAAATAAAATATTTTTATCAAAAGAAAAAGGCATTCATCCTCTTCTCTATTCCCAGGGTGTGGCGGCTTCTTAGAACCCTGTGTTGAGCATCAAAATAGGTAGATTTTTCTCTGACCCATGTTTTTGTGTTTTCCAAATTTAAACAAGTAAAATGGTATTTTAGAATAAATTATTTTACATGGTTAAACCCACCAAGAAGATTTCAAACTATTTTGTTTTATATTGCTTTAGACCAATTCTTTCTTTTGCTAAAAAACATCGCTTCTGCCTACATCCCCCCCTTCCCTCTCTCTGAACTTCTTTTTCCTGTGAATCCTGTTATGCTGCTATGATTCCTATATGTTCATTCCCCCAATCTTCCCTTTCTGTTATAAATGTGATATCAGACATCTGTTTTGGGTAGTTTGCTTTCCATTATTTTGGTATCATTTACAAGATAGCTTCACATTTTTATTTTTTATTTTTTTGCCTTTGATAATAAACTCAATATTCCACACAGTCTTTTACATCAAGGGTTTCCATGCTAGTGACTCTTTCCTGGTTAAACAGCTCCATGTCTGCCCACATGGCTTCCCCTTACAACTTGCAATACATTGATTTTTTTTTCTTTTGCCTTTCCATTCCACTTTATCTATCCTAGTCCTTAATTTGTCTTGCTCCTTCTATGTCTTTGCGTTGTCGTGATTGTTGTTATTGAGGGACAGGATCTTACTCAGTAACCCAGCCTGGCCTTGAACTTACTATGTAGCTAATCCAAGCTGGTCTGGAACACCTGGGATTCCTCCTGCCTTGGTCTCCTGGGTGCAGAAATTTCAAGCATGACCTCTAAATCTGGCTCCGATTTCATTTTTAGTGTGAATCATAGCTCACAAAATCAATTTATGATTTAACTAGTTGGTCTGAATGAATGGCTTGGAAAACCATTGCTGTGGTCCAGAGTTCAAGAAAAGATTAAAACTAAAAACGTTATCTCTGTAAATTCACCATCCGCCCTTCTTCAACAGTCCATTTATCCTTCGTTTCCTTTATTAGAGGAATATAGGTGAAACCGCTGTCCTGAGTCAGCCACTCTCAGACAGTTACTGGGAATAACAGGTGGCTAGGACAGATGTAGCTCCACTTGCCCAGCATGTAGAGAACTGACTGACTTAGGAAACAGTTTCCAATTTCCTCCCCTTGTTGGGGGCGGGGGGGAGGGGGGGTCACAGCATGGCCTATCTAAAGGAAACTGAGTCAGAAGAGATGGCAGCATCGGGAAGGAGACTCATGGATGTTCTCAGAGTGTGTGAGTCACTTGCTCAAGGACTTCCTGGTGGGAGCATTGAAGGCAGACTGCAGGAGGAAAGCAGTTTACTTGCCTTTGCTGATATGGTGAATCAACATGCCGGCCTCTCTGCTGTTGGTCTGACAGTGAGGGGTAGGTGGGTAGCTCGTGCGTGAGGATCATATAAAGAAATAATGCAGTAGAATGATAACCATGTTTTGAGTTGCACAGACTTATGGGAAATTAGGAGTAGAGGAAATGGAGACGGGGTGAACGTCTGGGAAGGGTGTGGCTTTCGGGATAGGAAGCAGTCTGGATATGTTTACAGGTTGAGGGGAGAAAATCAGTGGAAAGGCAGAGACAAGCCATGGTGGGTAACTTTTCATTTTTAAACATTAAATTGTACATTTAGGAATACCTCCACGACAAGAGCTATCCAATGGGAGCAGTCCGGAGAGGCAACAACATTGAACAAAGAGGAGGCTTGTGCCTCGGAAGCAGACATCAAAGGAATCGTCCATGAAATGCCTCCTCTGTCGGGTTGCTGTGGGGGCCCCATCCAAAATCATAAACTTTCTCTCTGCCCTCAACAAGTTTCACATTAATTGAAGAAAAAGAAAAGTCAAAACATAAGCAGATACATTAAAATAAGAGTGGCAAGCCATTGTTAAATAACAGTACAAGAAAACTTTTTAAATGTCACAAGGCAATAGCTGCTTAAGTGTCAAGAGATTGAATTGAGTTCTTTCACACTTGAAAGCCAGATGGGAATATATTTGCTAATGAAATGCTTAACACTTTTTGGGAAAAATTCTATCGCTCATGATGCTGAAGTTATCTTGAAATATGTATGTATTGCCATCTATTCTGGGTAGGGCTTTGTGCTCCATATTAAGGATAGCTTAGAGACCTGGACTTAGAGCAAGTTACAATCCCCATGTATAAACCACTGGTGCTCCAAGACAAAGGAGGCTTATTGGGATGAAGGAAGGTAGTAGGCAGGCTAAGCCTGTCTTTCCCATCCAGTCCCGTCTAGAGGACAGACAAGCCAAATGGTGTCAGTCAATGAGAGGAAAAGCCCAGATCTATGTAGTGAACCATGAGACCACAGGAATGGGCAACACAGTAAAGAAAGTGCTTCCACAGGTCCAGACAGTGTCTCCTAAGAAATTTCTTGGGTTTTCTTCTGAGGATGGTATTCTTTGCTTAGAAATAGCTCATCTGGGATCTTCCTCTATGGCCTTTGGTCTAGTCTAGTTATTACTTTATCCAAATTCAGGGGATTGTTTAATCAATGTGGAGGGTCAAAGTATCCTGTGATCCATAATAAAGAAAGTCCCAAAACGTCCATGCAAATATGAACATAGTTCCATGCACCTACCTGTAAGAGGCTCAGATTATACAGATTCCATGGTCTAGCAACCTAACCTCCCAATCTTACACTGGTAATGTGAGGTGGAGACCGACAGGAAGGAAGGTCATTACTGTCATCAGTATCTGTCAGGTTAAATCTAGAACAAAGTGCTTGTATCACACTTCCCAGACAGTGGAAGCCACTAACCCAGCTGACAGCAACTAACTCAAAATAAAGATTTTTGTTTTCCTAACAGAGGACTCACCTTTCTCTTCCCTCAACATGAGGCTCTTGGTGATAGTAGAAGTATATTCACCACTGAGTGGGTCACTAGAGTTTTTGTTTTTATGACATTTTCATCTGGAATTTCCTATTTCTTGTGTAAACCATTTGCAGTGGTCTCAATCAACAGCCATCATTTTTGATTATCGTTATTAGTGGAGAGAAGCAGACCTGGAGAAAATCCAAAGCAGTTTATACTCTAAATGCAGTTGGTGTTTGAGCCAGAGAACCTCTCATTTTCAACTGCAGACATGTCCAGCTTCCTGTGCATATCCTTGTGCTCAGGAAGATCTCCTCCCGATTTAAAGCCCGGGTGACATTGTCTTGGAATGTGAGTCCTTTCTGAACAAGGGTGGGCTCTCATGATGGTTGATAATGAGTGTCATCTTTGTAGGATCTTGAATCACCCAGAAGACAAATCCCTGGACCTGTCTGTGGGATTTTATAGATTTGGTTTACTGAGGTGGGAAGATCTACTCCAACTGTGGGTACCACCGTCCCATGATCTGGGGTCCTGAACAGAATAGAAAGAAACAGCCACACTGAGAACAAGCATTCATTTCTCTCTGCTTCCTGACTGTGGATGCCATGTGACCACCTGCTTCACGGCCTGTTGCTACGCCCTCCCGACCATGATAGATGCACCCTCAGACTGTGGATTAAAATAAGCCTTTCCTCCCTTGAACTGCCTTTGTCAAGTGTTTTGTCAGGACAACAAGAAAAATAACTAACACAATGTCCATTTTTCCTTTTGTACTGTTGCTGGCAATTTATGTGATTGAGCCTGGCTTTAGACAAACTTTTATTGGACAGAGAGCAACACAGTCTTACTTCCAAACTGACAAAAGGAAGAGACTATCCAAAGGTATCCTGAGTGGCTGACGTCCAGCCTGTGGTTCCCCTTCCCTGACTTGGTCAGTAAGACAGAGCTGTTATACAGCGAATCAGCCGAGGACTCTGAGCAGGATGGTATGATGTTTATAGTATGTTATTACACCGGACTTGAGAAGTTGCAGAGTCCCAACTCACCATCCTCTAGAAGTATGGAGAAACCTACTCTGTGCCATAGTATTTTGTGTGACAAAAAGGGGAAGGGCTTGACTGTCACCATGTATTTGTCTCCTATTCTTTTTAAATTTTAATTACTATTTTTTTTATTTTATTTATTTCTGTATGTGTATCAATGTGCTGTCTGCATGCAGGTCTGTGCACCCGTGTCGTGAGGTCAGAAGAGGGTCTCGGATTCCCCTGGAGCTGGAGTTCTCCTGGAATTGGAGTTTCAGACGGCTCTCGGCCGCCATGTGGGTGCTGGGGATCGAACCCAGGTCCTCTGTAAGAGCGGTAGGCACTCTTAACCTCTAGGCCATCTCTCCAGCCCCCCTAATTACTATTTTTAACAATTTCACAGGGGTATGCTTTGTATACTAACACTATCACCAACCACCTCCCTACAACCCTGTCAGTTCTCCCTCTCCCTACAGATCTCTCTTGCACATTCATGTTTATTCAATTGGTTTGATGATTCACCAGGATTAATCAGGACCATCTATATGATAGTAGGTTTGGAAATATCCACTGGGATCTGGTGGGTGCAGCAGGGGATATAACCAAAGATGTGGTTCCACCCTCCTAGAATCTGTCAATCACCAATAGTTCAGACGTGAAGGGTAGGGCCCCATGAACCCCTCTCCTTTCATTTTATGATTATCCCCCCCCCTCCATCCCATTGAATGAAATTTTGAAGTAGTTCATCCTTTACGCAGATCATCATAAATAGGTATTTGGAAACCATCACGAATGCCTCCATTCACAGTGATTGTGCTGTTATATGATCCAGAACAGCAGAGCACAAGCAGACATTCACTCATGCTGAAAGCAGAAGTTATAGGAACTTAATCCTCACAGGCTGGCTTCAATGATGGTGGCTGCTCTGCATGTTAGCTTCTTAAGGTTGTTGTATGGACTTATCATAAACTAGTTAAGCGAAGAGAAATTTAGCCTCTCAGGGTTCTGGGATCAAGGGCTCACCAGGCTGTGTTCCCACCAAAGTCCTCTAGGGGAGAAACTGTTCCGTGCCTGCCTCCTAGCTCTTGGTGTTTTCTGGGTGTCTTTGGCTTTTAGACATACAACTTGGACCTTTGGCTTTTAGACATACAACTTGGACCTTTGGCTCCGTCTTCATATGATGTTAGCTTCATATGTGTCTTCATGTGGTCTCTTTTCATGAGGCTTTGGAACTAAGGGTCCACTCTAATCCAGTATGTGATCATTGTTAGCTCTGGGTTTCCCAGAGTCCCAAGGGACACACAGATGTCCACTTCCTCCAGAGGCTGTCAAATCTTATGACCTCTTCCCCTTTACCTGAGGTCCCACCCAGGGGATATAAAGGGGCGTACCTCAGTTGTTGTCCTGCTGGCTGGCTGCCCCACCAGTGCCCACAGCTGCCGTGCCCTGGCAACTCCTGAAGTAAACATGTTCCCAGAGTGACTAAGCCTGGTGTGCCTGTTTTTTTTTTTTTTTAATCTGGGGTTTTCACCCTTATAGATCTAACAATGATGTTAACTAGTTACATATTTAGAGACCCTATTTCTGGGCGGGACATGGTGGTACACATGTAATCCCAGTACTCTAGACTCTGGATGCAGTAGGAGTGTGAGTTCAAGGGCAACATGGACTGTGTAGAAATTTCAAGACTCTGAGCTACCTATCAAGATGCTGGCTCAAAAAAATGATCAAATAAAACAAAGCAGACTTTGTTTCCAAATAAGATCATGTTCTGAGGTTCTGTGAAGACACAAAATATGGAAGCTCGTTATTCAATACAATACATGCAGATTAAACAAAAAGTGCTACTCCTAGGAGCTTTGATTTCTGGTTGAAAAAAAGACAAATCCAAATAACTTGCTGACTGACACAGAGTGGTAAGACCTATAAGAAATATATAGATCAAGGGGCTGGAGAGATGGCCTAGCGGTTAAGAGTGCCGACTGCTCTTGCAGAGGAGCTGAGTTCAATCCCCCAGCACCCACATGGCTGGAATTGGAGAACCATTTGTCCGTAACTCCAATTCCAGGAGAACTCCAGTTCCAGGGGAATCCGATGCCCTCTTCTGACCTCCGCGGCATTGCACGACACAGGTGCACAAACCTACATGCAGACAGTACATTCATACACATAAAATAAATAAATAAATAAATAAATAAATAAATAAATAAATAAATAAAAGAAATATATAGATCAAATGGTGTTGATGGACGAAGGAAAGTAGATTTGCAGAAGGCAAGATCAGAGGGACTTCTTTGGAATAGGTGGTATGGTTGTTGGGTTTTGAGTGATGGATAGAGCAAAGATATGTGGAGATAATGTACTCTCCATTTGAGAAACAACCCAAGGCATGACACGAAGGGGAAAGTGAGTGGAGCAAATCCACATGAGATAATAGTTACCCAGAGGGCCCAAAACATGCTGGAGTGGGTAGTGGGAAACACCCAGAATAGTGCTCGGTGATCGTGGGGACCATGAACACCCAGCTAAAGCATCTGACCTCTCTTCAGCACTGTGACTATTTTTCAAAGGAAATTGATAGCCTGAGCTTTCTGCTTTAAGATGAACCAATATGGCCTGGAATCACTTGGGTATGCCCAAGAAGGTGTCTCCAGATAGGTCTAACATCTTATCTTTTAAAATATTTATTATTTTAATTTTACCGGTAGGAGTGCATTGCCTGCATGTGTGTAAGTGCACCTGTGTTGTGTAATGCTGACAGAGGTCAGAAGAGGGCGCTGTTGGATTCCATTGAACTGGAATTTCAACCATGGGCACTACAAATTGAACCTGGGTCCTCTCTCTGTAAGAGCAGTCAATGCTTTTAACTGCTGAACCATCTTTCCAACACTAAAATCTTTTTATTTTATTTATTTTATTTATTTTTGAGACAAAGTCTTACTCTAGCTCTAGCTGGGCTAGAACTTGCTATATAGATCAGGCTGGCCTTGAACTTACAGAGATCCACCTACCCCTGCCTCCCAAGTGCTAGGATTAAAGGTCATCATGTGCCTGGGGAAGGAGGAACAACATAGCCTAACATGGATGACACTCTTCCATGTGCTGTGGGCCCAGAGTGAATAACAGCAGCAGAAGAACATCTGGGAGATGTCAGCCTTTCTTTCTCTGCTTCCTGATCCACCTAAATTCCAGTAGGCAGCCTCCCCCTGTCAGCTGCAAGCCCCTCCCGTTGTGATATTTTCCCTGATAGGATGGACTGCGAGCTCAAACTGTGATACAAAATAGCCCCTCCTCTCTGAAGTTGCTTTGGTCAGGTAATAGCAATGATAAAGTAGCTAACACAGCAGGCATTGTCATCAGCAGAACTGCATATTAGAAAGACTCTAGCTATCCTGTGGGGAAGAAATTAGAAAACAATCACAGGGAGAAAGTGATTATATGACCAAGGACAGTAGAAATAGAACAAAGAACTTTGGCTTGAGAATTACTGGGAGGCTTAATTTGGTGGGATTGGAGATTAAAGGGCTATAGAGACGACAAGGAAGAGGAACGGGCCCTTGGGCAAAGGCATCATTCACTGTGGTAGGAACCAGAGTAGGAAGGTAAGCAGTGTGGTTGTGGAAGATGCTGGATCCCGTTTAAGTGAATTTGAAGCTCTCAGGAGATGTTTAGAAAAGATACATCTAGTAACGAGAGATAAATTTGGGTATCAGTCAAGATATCTGGGCTCAGATAAATGGCAAGTCATCAGCATATTAACTGTAATTGAATATCACCAGGGTAGATGCTATCACCCAGGAAGTGGGAATGGAGTCAGAATGGAAGCAGGCCTTGGCCAGAAGCCAAGGAGCAGGAGCTGTTAAGGAATGGCAGGCAAAAACGAGTGAGGAACGTGCCAGTGAAACAACGTGAAAGCCAGAATCATAGGGAAGATGATGTTTTGAGAAGAAAGTTGTGGATTCTCTTTCTGGAGGTGAGAGGTCGAGTAGGCCAAGGGACTGAACTTTGTCCATTGGGTTTAATGACCAAGCCGTCCTTAGTGTCCTTTGCCGGAGGACATCGGAGGCCATTATCCAGCCCCTGGGATATGCCGACCGGAAGAGCAGAGTGGAGGCAGAAATAACTAAGATGATTAATGGTCAGGTAAGCAGTCTCAAGCTTGGGTAACAGAGACGATGGTAATGTTGACAGGAAGAGGAACACAGGGGGAGACGTTATTTATGTGCAGGAAAGGGAGATAATGAGCAGCATTACTTGTAGTGGGAGCATCCTGAGTGATGTCCCCAGCTTGTACAAGCAGCCTCAGATGAGCGTCCTCAGCCACACTCCCTGGGGGACTGTGCAAGAGCTTCTCTCCAGAGTATGGATGAGGAATGGGATGCTGAATCCTGCCCATAGATTACAAGGATGCTAACAGCCAGTAAGGACTACGGATGTTTCAGAAGGGTTTTAATGCTCTCCCCTCATGTGTGAGGACCTTGCCCTCACCAATTCTTAGTACTCTACTTCCTAAAGTTTGCCAGTGTGACAGGTGTAAAGGGCTCATACTATTCAGCTACTAGTAAGATTCTATCTCTATGTGCTTACCTGCATTCAAATTTGTCATCTCCTTTTTTTTTTTTTTATTTCTGTATGTGTATGAATGTACTGTCTGCATGCAGGTTTGTGCACCCGTTTCATGCAATGCCTCGGAGGTCAGAAGAGGGCGTCAGATTCCCCTGGAACTGGAGTTCTCCTGGAATTGGAGTTTCGGATGGTTCTCGGCCGCCATGTGGGTGCTGGGGATCGAACCCGGGTCCTCTGTAAGAGCGGTCGGCGCTCCTAACCGCTAGGCCATCTCTCCAGCCCTTGTCATCTCCTTGAATGACCTGCTCATAACCTTTGTCCATTTTTCTCCCACTGGTTTCCAATCACTTTTTACACTGTGCTGTTCATTTCCTGGTATTCATAGTAAATCGGTGTTGCCTTAGACCTTGCAAATAACTTTCTCTGGCTAAATGCACATGATTTTGAAGTGTTGGGGGCATCACCATTGTAGCTCTATGAATTCTTTCCCTTTTCCCTGTCCAACAACATAGGATTTTCTCATTCCTTTTCCTCTTTTAGGTTGCACTCCTAATTCTCATTCTCTAATTTTTTTAGTCCCTATAGAAATTACTTTGAAATATGACATGACCTGAGGATCGACTTAACTTTTCTTCCACCAGTGAGCCAATATCTCGAAAACATTTAGTAAATAACACGCATGTTCTGCGGCTCCATTGATCTGTTCTCCTAACATACCACAACAGCCACTCCTATACCATGTACACACATGACATGTCTATTATATCTTGATACACATAGAATGACTTCCACAATTTTGATGTTTATACTTTTATATAATTTTAAGTCCAAATTTGTTGATCCCTTTAAAGGAATCCTGTTACAGTATTAATTGGAGATGAAGGAATTTTCAGACTAATTTGGGGACAATTAATGCCTTTATAATATTAAACTGTTATAGTCACAAATAGACTATCTCATTAATATCTTTCTGGTATTCTTTAATAAAATGTAAGACTTTTCTTAGGATCTTGTCTTTGTGTTAGGTTCATTTTTAGTTTGAGGTGCTATTGTGAGTGGCATGTTGGATTTTATTCTATTTTCTCTGCTGTTACAGTGTGGGAAAATCCAGTTAGCTTTCAGCTAGCATGCCTCAGGGCATCGCGAGGCCAGGGTCTGACCCCACCCCAAGGAGGACAAGTAAACCTAGGTACGCGATGCTGGGTGGGGCAACGGTGTGCAGTGGCATGGAGTTGGGGAGCCTATGATTGGCTCTGGGAGCTGACGTCATTTAGTTTATAAAAGCAGGCTGTAGCAAGGAATAAATTTGAATTTTATAGTAACATCATCATGGAATTCCTGACCGTTATTTTTATTAATTATTGTGCACATACAGGCCAAGGTAGGCCTGCATTTCGTTTGGGTGGCCAGTGGGTTGGAAAAAGGTTCCCCTTGCAGACCACCAATCTGGGTAGCTGGTGTTGTGAGTGGACATAGGCTGAAGATAGGCCATCAGCTATCAGCCTGAAATTCCTGTCCAGGGTTCAGCAGTCTCTGGACAGGTGGGAAGTCACAGCCAAGAGTGGAACACGTGTCTCGTGGGTCCAGGCTAAGGGCCTGAGTTGGAAGTACCTCTCAGGCCAGGCTATGGGAAGTAGCCGGCTGGCTTCTGTGCTGAGGGGTCAGCTCCCTACAGTGTGTTCCCCTTCCCTTAGCAGGGCCACGTGGTCCTGTTTGGCATAAAAAGAAGCCTTCCTACATCATAGTCCACAGGAAATGCCATTGGTGTTCCTGAGTCGATCTTATGTTTGGCAAAATACAGAACATCTGTGTTACTTGTAGACTTGGGGTTCTTCCCACAGCTGTGCTGGGATTTTGTCTATCTTGAGCTTACATGGTGCTTGTACCTGCTGTCACCTTGCTCTCACCATTGCTGTGAGTTCACATGAGTAGCTTCCCAGCTGTCTGGAAAATGCTATTTCCTTGTGTTCATCCACCTCCCCTGGCTCTTGCAATCTTTCTGCCACCTCGTCTGCAATGATCTCTCAACCTTGGAAGGTAGAAGTTTGGTCTAAGTATCTGATTCAGGGATAACCACTCTGTAGTCTCTTCTTTGCATGTTGACCCGTTATGGGCTTCTTCGTTGATCACCATCTGCTACATAAGGAAGGGTCACTTGTGAGAGCCGAGAGATGCATTAATCCATAGGTAAACAACACAATCATTACAAATCATTTAAATTCTATGTCTATTTAGCAGAATAATGGTATTAGGCTCTCCCCTATGGCCTATGGCCTATCTAGCCACATGTCTCCATATCAGATATAGACTCCGTCTTATGAAGTAGACTTCGATTCTAATTAGAAAATGATTGGTTACTCCCATAATATCTATGCCACTGTTGTACCAGAGGGCATGGCTTGCCAGGGCAGCCAGTTATTGTTAAAGCACACATGATTCACAGCTGAGTGGGGTTAATATCAGTGTAATGACCCAGTGATTTATATTCTAGGGTTGGATAATCTTTGTATTTAGGGGAATAATTTGTCCTTGATTATGATACATTCTATCATTTCTATATATTGCTGTTTGGTTTACTAACACTTTAGCTAGAACTATACATATTTAAGTGATATTTTCTGCTATTTTACCTGTCATAATGTTTTTGTCAGTGTTTGGCATCCACTTTAAAACTTCATTTTTATTGGTTTTAATCACGTGTTTCTGTATGTGTGTATGTGAGTGTAGGTGCCCGTGGAGACCACAAGACTTGAGTCCCCCTGTAGCTGGAGTTATGGGTGATAAACTAGGAGACAAACTACATCCTTTGCAAGAACAGCATGTGCTCCTAACCTCTCAGCCCTCTCTCCAGTCCTGACATTCAACTTTTGATACCTGGGTCTGTTTCCTTTTTCTTACATTTTAGAATTGTTCATGTAATATTAAATTGTTAACTCCCTGATTGTTTGACAAAACACACATTGGCTGAGCCGTTGGCAGCTTTAATTTCCTTATGAGAGGATTTTCTGATTCAACTGTTATTCTAAATATTGTTTATATAAATCGTTTCATTTTCTTTTACTTTTTGGTAAGTTAGAGTTTTTAGAGGAATTCATCAATTTTTATCTCAGTTGTTTTTTTTTTTTAATTTTTAAATTTTATTTATTTCTGTATGTGCATGAATGTACTGTCTGCATGCAGGTCTGTGCACCCGTGTCGTGCAATGCCGCGGAGGTCAGAAGAGGGTCTCAGATTCCCCTGGAACTGGAGTTCTCCTGGAATTGGAGTTTCAGACGGTTCTCAGCCGCCATGTGGGTGCTGGGGATAGAACCCGGGTCCTCTGTAAGAGCGGTTGGAGCTCTTAACCGCTAGGCCATCTCTCCAGCCCCTTATCTCAGTTTTTAAACCTCCTGATAGGAAGTTTTTCATGCTATGTTTTCATATCTACCACATTTCCACGACTAATGTTTTCTTTAAGTCTTCTATTTTTTCTTGGTCTGTCTTACCAGGGACTTAGTGGTTAATTAATATATTTAAATTTTAGGTGATACTGTTTTCTTAACTCATTCTACTGCTTACTAACTTTGCTGAAGTTCCATTAGTTCTGCTCCACTTTTATTGTTTCCTACCTCTACTTTTCTCTTAACATTTTTTAAAGGAGAATTCCAAGTATAAAGAGTAAAACAGACCCACAGTCCTCAGCATTTATCTGTACTTATTGACATCTGATCAGTCCTGTTTTATCTATTCCACTGCTCTTAGACTATTGTTAGCATAATCTCAAGTAAAATGGCACTTCACAAATATTTTAGCATGTGTCTCTAGATGATAAAAAATATGATTAAGGAGATGGAGAGTTGGCTCAGCAGTTAAGACCACTGGCTATTCTGCAACCACATGTGGGCTAACAATTGTCCATAACTCCAGTTCCAGGGGATCTGATCTCCTCTTATGACCTCCATGGGCATTGCATGACCTGGGTGCACCTACTTGCATGCAGCCTATACACTCAAACACATAAGAAGAAACATGATTGAATTTTTATATTTTTTCTGGACTTTTTTGTATCTTATTTTAGAATTTCACAGGTACATAAAAGTAGAGGAATCGTATAATTAACCTTAATTAACACCCATCCCCCAGCCTCACCAATTATGAATTCATCTTATCTCCTCTATATGTACCCTTCTCATTTTCACATTATTTAATTGAAAATCCATACCTAGCTCTTCATTACAACTATCTGAATTTATCAATAGACATTAAGAATGTCTTCATAAAATGCAAGCTCAGCAAAATGTTTCTATGCAAATATTGGTGGTGATTTCATTCTGTGGGCTGCTCACTTACGTCATTGGTGATTGCAGTTGGCTTTCAGTATGGTATTCCTCTTGAAGAACCCTGTGCTTTAAGAAATGTTCTTGTCTTTGCTCTTAAATTTCACTCTGACATGACTGAATATAGGTTTATTGGAAATTTTGCTTGAGACTTCTAAGGCTTAATGGATCTGATTTCCATTGTTTATTAATGATTTCAGATGCATCCTCTGCTCTGTTCATATTCTTTCTCTCTCCCTCTCCATGCCCTGCCTCTTCCATCTTCCCCCTTCCTCTTCTTCTCCTGGGACTCCAATACTCAATGTATGTTAGAACTTGGAATTCTATTTTCACTTTCTTTTAAACACTTTCCACATTTTCTACATTTGTCTCTCGGCATTAACAGTTGAATCTGATTTGGATCTGGGATGTTCCCACAGGGTTATGTTCTAAATACTTGTTCCTGGGTTTGTAGTGATATTTCAAGAGACTGTAGAACCTTTAAGATGTGGGATGCAGTTCTTAGAAGTGGTCCTTAGAGGCAAGCCTTTGAAGCTTCTATCTACCCAGTCCTGTCTAGCCTGTGCTCTCTAGTTCCTAATCTTTGGAGCAGTCTGGTAGAGATGCCCTAGAATACAGAGCTTAATGGGAGAATTATTGGGAGTTTGGGAGACCAGAATAACAGCAGGAACACAGACAGCAAAGACTTTCAGATGGGAGTCAGAAATATATTGAGAATTGGGCTAACAGCCTGGCAAAGATTTGGCTATACTCTATCCCTGTGTTGAAAGCTTGAATAGGGCTGAACTAAGAAGTAATGGATTAATTTATTTTGTGGGAAAAAGTTAATACAGCCTAGTATTCAGGCTTTGGCATAGTTGCTGCTGTTTTCAGGCTATTTTCAGAGAGGTTTATACTGATGATCAAAAGTAAAATGTGGAACAGAAAGATGTTAAAAAAAATAGGAGCATAAATGTGTTTAAAGTTGCAAACAAAGCAAATGACTTTGACATAGTGGACCAAGCAGCGATAGTCATTCAAGACACTATTGGCTGGTATAAAGAAATGGAACACCTTTTACTTGAATAAGAAGAAAGTTGGTTGGGTGTGAACCTCCTTTCATACAAGTCCCCAGGGTGTAAAAATGCAAGTCCTTTTGAAAGACTTTTAATTTGAAATGAGAATACCTGAAAAGGCTACCTACCGTAAACCATAAGACTGCTTAGAAAGCACTTCCCAGGTCCAGATGCTCAAGCTCTGGAAGTTCACTGCAGCCAAAGTCCAAAGGGGTCACCTACATCTTGAATTGGCAAGAGAATCTGAGATCAACCAGCTTCAAGTATGATCATGCAGGCATAAAGAATACAAGAGTGATGGGATTGTGGGGGCTTTCACCAAAGTTCAGGAGAAAAGTCTGTATGGCCAGACAACATGTAACAAGGTCAGGATCCCTAAAGGAGCACCCAGTAGGGCAGTGTGTAAAGTCAAACCTAAGTTACATTGAGAGTCTAGACAGGAATGCCAAGGAAAGATCAAGCTATCCCAAGTGGAGCTGTCCCTAGAAAGTGATCACATGTGTGGTAAATAGTGGCCATAATGAGGGGGCTTCCCAAGCCTGCCGGAGCTTACATCATGCCAGGCTCCCTGGACCAGGGGCATTGTGCCACAGGATTTGGTTTTTGCCCTACTAGGTTTTAATTTTGTTTAAATCCAGTATTTCCTTACTATCCTCTTATTTTTGCCTTTGGATTGGGAATATCTACTTTATGCTCATGCATATATGAAATATGTAACTTTCTTTTTAGTTTTATACTGGCTTAGCTAAGAGTTTGTCCTGAGCTTCAATAGAGACTTTTGAATCATGAAGAGACTATTAAGACCATAGTGACTCTTGGACTAAATGCATTTTGCATTCTGAGCAGCTGTGTGCCTTTGGGGTCAGAGGTGGAATGTTATGATTTGAATCAGAAATGACCCCACAGGTTCATATTTTGAGTACTTGTTTCTTGATGGGTTGGCAACATCTAGGGGAGGCTGCTGAACATTCAGAGGTGGAACCCAGCTAGTATAAGCAGGTCTTTGGAGGCTATATTTGCTCTGATTCTAACCTGGTCCCTGTCATGAGAACAGCACTGTCTCAGTGCCACAGACCAACTCTGACAACTGTGCCCTCCCTACCATGAGGGGCTAAGAGCCTCTGAAATAGTGAGCCTGTCTTTTTGATACAGGGCCTCCCTGTATCCCCAGCTGGCCTGGAACTTCCTATGTAAACAAGGCTAGCCCTGAACTCCCAGAGATCTACCTGCTTCTGCTTCTGAGTGCTCTGCTTCTGAGTGTGGGGAGGCAGAGGCATCACCATGCCCACATGGCCCAAATATTTTCCTTTTCAAATTGGTTCTGCCACTCATTTTTTGTTTTTTGTCATGACGATGCAAAGGTAACCACTTGAGTGTACTACACTCCTGGATCAGTTCTTTAGTAGTCTCTCTAGTGCATTAATTCCTCACCTGTTGTCAATCTACTACTATTCTTTGAGTAATTGTTTCCGTATTGAAGTTATTTAATTTATTTATTTAATTTTTTCCATTGTCTTTTATTTGGGGAATTTTTTTTTTTTAGTCTTTTTGAGATAGAGTCTTCCTGTAGCCCCAACTGTCTTGGAACTTGCTCTGTAGACCAGGCTGGCCTTGAACTTACAGAGATCCATCTGCCTCTGCCTCCCAAGTTCTGGGTTTACAGGCATGCGCCCACACCACAACCGGCCATTGTCTTTTCATGTTTCACAGAGAATTATTCTTTGCTTGTGTTTTATAGTCTTTCCTCTATGGCTTTAATCATTTTCTATCAATACCTGTCCAGTTTACCAGAATCTGCTTTTATTTGCAGTTTTAGGGGTTCTTAATACTCTGTTTGCTGAGATTTGCTGATTCTCTTTTAGGGTAAATTATTTCTCTTGTCAAATATTCAAATTTTTTAATTATTCATTTGTCTCTATGGGAATGTGAGGCCTAGATTGGGACATGCCTGTCTGGGATGGTGTGGCATATTCATTATTATGGTCTGGTTTTCCTGCAAGGGTACAATTTTTCCTACCCAAATCTCAGTTATAGATAATTTTATTATCTCTCTATTCAAGGATGGCAAAATTTCATTGTAGTCTGGTTGTCACCCAGGATGAGCTGTCTGTGGTCCACAAATTACATGAGGGTTATTTTAACTCCAAAGCACAAAGGACTTAAAAACTTCTTTTCTGTCTCTACCTGGTCATTAAAATCCAACTCTCAGAGATCCAAAATATGAGGCACTTGTTCCATCCCAATTTCTCTAGCCATAACAGCAGCTCATGTGATTAACTCTCTAGTGTTCAGTATATCCTTTTCTCCAAATAACTTTTTCCCCTGGTAGATTAATTGTAGATTTAAAAACTGTCAGACTTGATGCAGGTTTTCTAGGTTGGGGTCAATGGGCAGGGTTTCAGTTGTGACAATTATCGCAGATTCATAGTTCTAAATGGTGGGGAATGGCAGAGGGTAAAGAGAATGGCTCTGATTGGGCCAGATATAGTCAGGGCATATTTAGATTTTTCTCAGTTATTTTCTAAGATCCTGTATCAGGGTCCTTCTAGAAAAGTTATGGTTCACAGACATTTCCCATAACCCTAGAGTTATATTCATCTCTGTCCTATGATTAGTATATGGTGCAAGAAATGAGCCACAATGCTATATTTGGATAAACAAAATACCACAAGTGATTGTAAACAAAGCAGTACGACGGTGACATTTACAAGATTGTTACTATTCAGTGTCACTGCAAGGCATGATTTGGTTCCAGATTTCCAAATGATCAACATTAGACTTGGGCTCAACATCCTGTCTCCTTTATTAATGCTGAGCAATAGTGAGAATGTGTAAGAATGTGACGTACGCTGACTTGGAGTTTGTGGGGTAAATATAGTGAGAATGTGTAAGAATGTGATGTACGCTGACTTGGAGTTTGTGGGGTAAATATTTAAGAACTTTGAGTTTTGAAGGTTGTGTCCAACTGAGAGATGGAATCAAAGCTGATGTGAAAGAAGATCATTAGTGTTCGTGGAGGCTCTGAGTTCACGGGGGAGAATTTGACACCGTCTAGGTCTTGAAGCTTCTCTACAACTCCTCTAGTGAAAATATTCTTGCTTATAGTACTGCTGTTCTTGCCCTGATTTCACCAATATACTTTGGTTACATTTGTTTGTTAGATTCTAGGACTATTTAGACATTATCTGGGACTTGTCTCATCAAATAATTGTGTTATCATTCTTTTGGCGTTGATGCTTCAGTCACTACATTGGGAACATAAAAGACAGAGGAAGTATGTATTGCATGGGAACATTTTCTAAATTTCATGTAATTTATTGGCAACCACGAATCGTAAGGCAAACACCGAGCCTTTACTATTCTTATGCTAGCATTAATACCCATTGGAATAGAATGCTTCTAGAAATCACCATTATCTGTAATCATTTCCAGTGCCATCCTTGAGATCTGTTTGAAAGTAACAAGGTTCCATTTATGTAAAAATAATGTGCTTCTGCAAATAAGTCTAGTTTCAAATGAGAACACAAAAAAAAATCAGGCTGATGAATATTACATAGCCAAGTAGATCTGTGAAGAAATAAGACTGGCTCCTGACAGCTGTAGTTAAAATGTTAATGCAAATAGAAATTTGGGAGCAAATAATGTATCACATATGGAAACATGTACATAAGCAGAGGCAAACTACTTTCACCAGTGTTTTATGTAACATAATAAACAATATCCCCTTCTTAAAACTAGCTGGAGAAGGCCACTATTTTGGCTTTTGTTCAATTGAGAAAATTTTGGAAATTGAAAATTTTTTGTTAAAAAGGCAGCAAGAAAATTTCTTAGATCTGTCCATTGAACAGATAACCTTAATCCAAAATTAATGAGCATCCTTACTATCCAAGTTGGGATCTCTAAATACCAACCTCTCTACAGGATTGGTGGGTTCTAGCATGTGCCAGGAAATAAGATATTTTGTTGTGCCTGAAAATAAAGTGTTGGATATCAACAGATCATCTTAAAAAGTATGCACACTCAGCACACATGGACGTCCACTGACTGCGCATAAGATACAGTGAGCAGCAAAAGAATTAGAGATAAAATTTGTTGAGATATCAGAGTCTAGTGGCCTACAAATTAAAGGGACAAGCACGGAAGAAAACAGAGATATACATAGAGAAGGGAGGAGGCAAGCCAACACAACAGTAGTTACTCAGCATTGGATTAGCTCTTTACCCTGGAAATTAACAACTAAAAGGAAAAAATAAGTCTTTATCCTGTTGTTTTTTTCTTGAATGAATTGTATTTATAGATAACTAGATGTCTCAGTTCATGAGGGAAAATTATTTTATACAGAAGTCTACTTAATACACAGTGAAGAAATTACAAAATGAAATGGTCACTGTTTTGTTATGTCTGATGACATAATTTGTGTTTCATGATGTTAAAGACAGGGTGGTTTCATTTAGTCTTTGTGATGTGTAAATTTTTATGAGTCATCCATGGAGAATATTTTATATATTATTAACATCTTTAAATTAAGTATTATATATGTCTCACAGCAAAAAGGGATAGGCAAAGCAAAATTGGGAAGTGTATAGAATCTGTCATTTGAATATGGAAGCTGCTTAGCTTACTTTCTGTACTTTTGCTTGAAAACGTGGTAATCAAAGTAAACAAGAGTGCATTTTGACTTATTCCAGAGAGCAGAGTAAGAGTTGATAGGCTGGGAATGAAGTTTTCACTCTACATACATGGAGGCATATGAAATCAAACATAGCACTTCTTCGAATATCTATCTATAGACTTTGTCGTACATCATGGTGTTTCTGGACTTGCTAACTGGAGTTCGGGTCCAGGGGAGGGCCAAGAAGGAGCAAAGTATCTGTGTTGAATGTAAACCTGAATGAATGAACCCATTAATGGCCTATTTCCCTCGTTTTGAATCATAATGTATATTAGCATTTTAGAGCCTTTGAGAAAGTCTATAACAAACAAGGAGGCGATGAAACAATGGAACCTCTGGCTCAGTGCTTCCCAAACATTTCATGTAAATGTCTTTCCCCTTGATTTTTTTTTCCATTTAGCACCTGTGCAACTCTGGAGACAATCCTACACTATGTAATTTCTAAGGACCCTTTTGGTGCTAAAACTCTGTGAGTCTATAATTTTTGTAAAGCTTTTAAATGTCTATAAAAATATCAAAATAACCAGTTAATGCAGTGGAAAAAAAATCAATCAAATTGGTTGTCTGACAGAAGTGCCTATTTAATTCAATCCAAATGTTTTATCAAGTAGCCCCAGGTAGACCAGCTTGAGCTTTGGAGGAAAAAAATATAATTTTGGCAGCATCCTATAAATACAAGCTTTGTTCGTATTCATGAAACTCTGAGCTTGAGTAAAACCACAGCATTCACTTGTTCTATCACAGTGCTGATTGATCAACAATTTGACCCGAGAGATTTGTGCCAATCAGAAGACTCAGTCATGGACTCAGCCATGGCAAAGTTCATGGTCTGTATGCTCAGGAGCTACTTCTCAAGATTCCTTGGGGATTGGAATTATCTTCAGCATATATATATATATATATATATATATATATATATATGTTACATTATTATAGGTATGTATAGGGAAACACCATATATGGTGTTTCCCTATACATACCTATAATAAAGCTTAATTTATATATTAAACACTGTAAGAGATAAACAAAAATATTGGAACAATGATAATATGTTTTACTGAAACTGCCAGCATCCCTCCTTGTGTGGGGTCCATATGAAAGAAACTTAATAACCGGTTACTGGAACACAGCACTGTGGTATCACAGACAGTGGATTGGATAACCCAGATCTGCTAAGTGGCTTATGGGTGGGTAGCATATACAGCATGTATACCTGGGAAAAAGGGTGATTAACATCTCAGCTGGGATGGACTGGAAGAGTGCAAGAGTTAGCACACTGTTCAGAAAAGTGGTGGTTTTAAACCCATGATTGGGTCAGTTTTAGAATTGTCTCCTTAATATCCTCCTGAATACGGTTAACCACAGGTAACTAATACCCCACAAAGAATTCCTACCGTAATGTCAAGAATCACTGAAATGGGCAACACAACCCAATTTGGAACAGGTTTGATGCTTGATCTGGGACATGGGTTTAGCCACCTCATTTCTTCTATGAAGATAACTTTGCCAGTCTTTACACAATTATGAAAATCTCTAGAATGATAACTATAGAACATAGAGGCTATGAAAGAGGTCTGTAGATTTTACCAGATGCATTTTTCTTCAAAGATGTAAATTTTTAAGTTTTCCTAAAAGTAAAGGATCTGTAAAGCTAAAGAGTACTCCCAACTCCTAATGTCGTTTGTAATATTTTTATCAATTCTTTAATAATCTCATACATGTATTTTGATGTAAACGAGCCCCACTCCTGCATTTAATTCCTTCCAAACTAAATCCCTACTCCCTTTCCACCTCCCAACTTCCTGTCCTCTTTTTCATTTATTTATTAAAATAATGCACCAAGTCCAATTTGTGCTAGACCGCATACCATCCACTGGAGCTTGGTCAACCCACCCCATGCTATAACCTTAAAGATAATTCACTGTCCTTCCCTCAGAGCCATCACCTGTCAACAGCCCCTCAGCTAGGGGTGGAGGCTCATAAGACCCCCTCTCCTCCATGTTGGAATGGGGACTGGTTTGATCTTGTGCAGGCAACCACAGTGACTGTGAGTTCATGAGTGCAGGGGTCCTGTCATGTGCAGAAGACTGTTTCTCTCTGATCCTCCCCCAACCTCTGACTCTTCAATCTTCTCTGTCCTCTTTCCTATGATGCTCCCTGAGCGCTGTACTAACCTGTGGGTAGAGAGATATAAATTTAGAGGGCACTTTGGTACTATGTCCATTTAGAATAAATAGTGGTAGGATCAGACCTGGGGCCTGTGAGCTTCCTAACCATGGGTTTGGGCCTAGATTTACAGTTCCAGACCTATGAGTCTTCCTGTGGAGTGGGACTCAAATCCAATCAGAAAGTGGTTGGTTACCCCCATAGCATCTGTGCCTCTACTGTACCCATGGCATATCTTGCCCTGTTGCCAACCCCAATCTTAAGGAAAGAGAAACCTGTTTTCAAAAGTCTTCCCATATTTGTTCTTTGAACAGTTTTTGAGTGAGAGCTTGAAATGAGGGGAAGAAAACAGATCTGTGGAATGAACCAACAATATAAGAAACTCTAAGCTTACTGTACAGCTATGTATCTGTGGAATCAACCAACAATATAAGAAAACTCTAAACTTACTGTACAACTATGTATCTGTGGAATCAACCAACAATATAAGAAAACTCTAAGCTTACTGTACAACTATGTATTTTGTAAATTTTTAAATATAGCTTTTTACTTTGAGGCCATTATAGATTCATATGCAGTCGGAAGAAATATTATGAGAACTCCAATTTACTCTTTAGCTAGTGTGTCAATTACTTTTTGTTATTGTGACAAAATATGTGACCAAAAAACCCAACTTAAACAAGGGAATATTTATTTTGGCTTCCAGTTTGAGGGGATACCATCCATCAGGGAGGGAAAAGCACAGTGGTAGGGGCTCTGTGATGGCAGGGGTATGCAGCATGGGCTTCTCACCTTCTTGTACGCTCATGGAAGAAGACATAGAAAGCAGACAGAAAGTAGGGATGGAAAAGTCTTAAGACCTCCCTCTAGTGGTATACTTCCTTTAGTGAGGCTCCACCTATTAAAGGATCTAGAACCTTCCCCTATAGCATTGCCTGCTGGGGACCAAATGTTCAAAGCAATGAACCTGTGGGGTACATTTCACGGTTAACTCATAGCTCCCGATAATAACATCTTCAAAAGTATCTAGTGTAATATCACAACTAGAATCACAATGCATGATTTTTAAAGCTTGTACAGGTGTAAAAAGTAAGGAAAAAAGAAAGAAGGGGTCAAGATACAATTCTCTGTGAGCTTCCTTTCAGATCCCTTTTTATGTCCGGTGTTTTCATCAGTAAGGTGCTTCCTCTTCCCCCCATTGAATGGGTAATTCATGTGGTTTTATGTGTAAAGAAAGGATTTAAACATTCAGGAATTATATAGAGATATAGGATATACAGTATGATTTTTCAAATGCTTCTGTATCCTGTTTCCCCAAAATCCCCTTAAAATGTTTCCACATACGAAGCAAAACAAGTTTATTAGAATCAGGTCTAGATTCAAAAAATATTTTGTGGACCGGCTGACTTATGAAAATTTAAACATACCATTTATTCTGAGACTTCTAAGGAAGACCTTGCAGAATGGGCCTCTTTGGGATATTTGGAATGTTAGTGTCATCTACAATGTTAGCTAGTGTCTGTGCCCCTTTGGCCCTCTATAATAATTACCCCAATACTTAAGACACATGAATCCTGATGCAGCCTTAGATGGGTTATCTATTCTTGACCATCCCTTACATCCTCTGGTACTGAAAATGTGTGTGTGTGTGTGTGTGTGTGTGTGTGTGTGTGTGTGTGCTGAGGGTAAATATTTGACCACTGTTCCAGCCACCGTTGCAGAGCCCTCGAGTGACCTTGCATTAATTAGCTGAGTATTTCAGGGCTTTGAATCTGATTGAATCAAAATATTGTTTTTACAAGTTGATGAAGGCTCTTGATTGATGTGAGCCCTGCTGATTCTTTAAAGGATTAAACTCTATGTATAGATTACAGAGTCCTAGCTGCCACTGCTCCAATGGGGACTGCTTTTGAACAAAGGTAAAACAATATATCACAGTAGAGATTTTGTTCCTCCCAATAGGTGTCATGATTATTTGAACAGACATGTGGTTGTGGTTGTGTCCATGGAAAAGACTTAGAGAAATTGACAGAAGTGGTCAAGAAAAATATCAGGCAGAAATAACAAGAGGGAGGGAGAAGGGAGGAACAAAAGGGAATGGAGAGGGGCGGACGAAGGGGCTCGCCTTCCGTTCATGCTGAAAATATGTCTTGTGTGTGCACATCCCAGCGTAAAGCCTGCCACAGTCTATCCCGGGAGCAGAAGAAGAACGCAATCATCGAGGTCTGAACTGGTCACGGCTTAGAGGAATTGGGTGCCAAGCCACATCTCTAGTGAGATACACTCACTCGGCCCTGGGTCACATGGCTCTCTGCCCGATGAACCCTAGAGCCCTACAGCAAGAGTGAGATATGACAAGACCCTCGTCCAGAGAAAGGGCAAGGCAAGAAAAGCTCAAGGGAAGAGGAACTGGCACAAATAGAGCTGGAAGGAGGAGGAGCAGAGTTCCCCCAGCAAAGACTTTCATGTGAATGGGAAATAACACATCCCCACGCAGGCCGGTGCTCGCATGTTGCCCTCTGTATTTCCACGATAGGAGCTCTCTCCTGTTGGTCCCATGTAGATGTTAGATTTTTTTCCTACCTACGAATTTATAAAACTTTAATCTAATTTCACTGTACACCTATTAACTTGAAAAATGACTTGTTTTCATGGACTCTGTGTTGCATAATGAATCAAAAGCAATCAACACACAGAAGAAACAATAAAACAGATAACGAATCACTGTGTCTCCAAGACAGGGGGAGCCTGAGGTTTTAGGCAGCACCCTCTTTGGAGACTGAGCCCTTGGTCTTGAGATACTTCTGGGAACATGCCACTTGCCCTCAGTTTCTTATGGGATGACTTTGTTGGAAACCTGGAAAAGCTTTTGAATTTTCTTTTTCCTTTCCCTGGTTCCAGATCCTGAGTAAGGGCTAGGCAGTAACGTGTTGATGAGCTGCGTAGCATACCGTAATAGACAATAGTGGTTTGCATTGTGGATGGGGAAATGCACTGCACAAAACTGCGGAGCCTCTGACTTAGTTTTGTAGAATAATGGTACATATAAAACTGTACAAGTCCCGTTTTCTTGGTGACGTAGCTGAGCAGATAAAGGTGAACTTGCTGCTAAGCAGAGCCCTATGCTGAGGTCCAGCGGAGGAACGGCAGCAGGAACTGCCCTGTGCGAGTGCTCCACCGACCTCCGTCAGCCACGGGGCCAAACCCTCGGAGCCAAACCTTAACTGAACCATGCCTTCACCTGGCCGACATCACATCTCCTAACAACGAGAAACCACAGGAGAGCTCCTGGTCTCCAATCCCAAAGAATGCACTTTTGTAGGTTTGAGGTAAAGATTCCAGAAATAGATCATTAAACATTCCCTAACTTTGAGCTTCTGCACGTTGAAGTTTATACAAATGGCTCAGGATTTTATTGACAAATGCATTCTTATTCAGTATTTGCCTACAGGGCCCCTGGTTCCAGGTACCTGCTGGGGCTCTGGAGGCCTAGTCTACTTCTTGAGAGGAGTATAGCCCCAGGAACAAGGGAGATAGCTAGCTTTCTAGATGGTTTACCCTTCCTTTTTCCTTTCCTTTCCTTTCTCCTTTCCTTTCTTTTCCTTTCCCCTTCCTTCCTTCCTTCTCTCTCTCTCTTTCTTTCTCTCTCTCCTTTCTTTCTTTCTTTCTTTCTTTCTTTCTTTCTTTCTTTCTTTCTTTCTTTCTTTCTTTCTTTCTTTCTTTCTTTCTTTCTTTCTTTCTTTCTTTCTTTCTCTCTTTATTTCCAGGATAGCCAGGAACTCCCCATGTAACCCAAACGAGCCTTGAACTCACAGGAATCCTGCTTCAGTCTCCCAAGTGCTGGAATTACAAGCACGTCCCACCATACCCAACTCCAAGGTGATTATTTTTAAGGGGAACAAAATACATCCATAAAACAATGAGTCTTTTTTGTATCTATGAAGTCAGTCCCCTTGCACTATAGCATCACATTAGTAGAAAGAGATAACAAAACAAGATTCAGAGCTTCCACGGAATGTATAAATAGTGGGTTACTGTTCTAGGTTGTTCTTCTTGTTTTAAGAACAGAGCTAATATTTCAAGACGAAGGGAAGGGTCTGGATAGATGGCTCAGCAGTTAAGAGCACTGGCTGTTGTTGCAGAGGACCCTGGTTCGATTCCCAGTACCCATATGGGGGCTAACAACCATCCGTAACTTCAGTTCCAGGGGATCCGATGCTCTCTTCTGACCTCCACGGGCCAATTGCACAGCACAGGTGCACTTATATATATACAGGCAATACATTAATAAACATAAAATAAAATATTTTAAAAAGGTAGGAAAGAAGGAAGAGAGAAAAGATGGGAGGAGTAGGAAGGGAAGGAAGGGAGGGGAAGGCAAACAAACAGGCTAGCAGGCTAGAGAGCTGCTGCAGGTATTGCTTGACAGGAGAAAAGCATAGCTGTGCTGAGAGAGAAGAGATATAAAGCCATATAGTCTCCTATATACCTGTATATATACATGCATATATGCATATTTGTGCACATACTATAATGTGTGTGATTATATATTGCATTATATTTACATAGATGTATATATTTTTATACATATAGAGATGACAGAATTGATGTGAAGTAAGCCATGTAATTTTAATATAATAGACACATAGCTATCTATAATATCTATACTATTAATGTAGATAAATATATTCAATAGATCATGATCGTCGTTACCCAGTTCCTGGCTCACTGACACCAATTCATCATTTGTACCATCTGTGACCTTCCAGTGACAGACATATTCCGAAACCTTCATCTGTGACACACTTTACCAAAGCAGACTTTGTGGGTTTTGTTTTTACTTTCATATCATTAAGAATATATTTTCCTTATGAATTCAAAGTCAACTCAAAGATGGGATTAGTCATGATCCTGAGCCATGACACTGTCCTTGTTGCTCCATTTGAAGCTTTATATTCTTCATTTTCTGTTAATCATAAAAACAATTAAACTTAACATCCTATGCAAAAACTGAAATCCCTCTGTACAGCAATCTTTGGCCTTCCCTGCCTCCTTTTCCCTTTCTGAGTAAGCATAGCTCTAGATTCTGTGCTCCTCACCACTGCCTTGCACAAAACAAGCATTTTCATCACACAGAGCTAAGGGCACAGACCGCCCTCCCTACCACCTTCCATTCTATGTGCACAAAAGCCCCATTTTCCTTCTCCAAGAAGAAATCTTGCTGTTTTCCAGTGAAGGACAGGGAAGTATCTGAGGTGTGGCTTAGATCCCTTTCGCCAGGCAGAGCCTGTATCCCTTTCCCCAGGCAGAGCCTGTATCCCTTTCCCCATAGCATTCAGGGGAGAAAAACAAAGTGAGCATCACCAAGAAGTATTCACAGATTCCCTGCCCTGCCCTTCAAACTGGGGAAGAGTCACCAGGGTCCTTAGGGTTAGGGAGCAAACCAGAGCACACCAGGGTGGCATGGACTTTGGGGACCCCTGCAGCAGGTTAGCTATCATTGCAGAATAGCAACGGATAAAATGCAGTAAGATGAGCCTCTTCTTCTTGCTCACTAGATCTCTTATTATCCTGGGCTCAGGTGTGTTGTATGAATATGAATAACAGGGTTAACAAGATGGTTTGGGGTCACGGAGGGACAAACCACGGTGAAATCCAGCTCTGAAAGCTGTTCTGGTAATGAAAATTGCAGAACAGTCTTGTGGCTAGTTTTGTAATAAAGATATACAAAGATGAATCTAGGTTTGCAGGAATTAATCTGAGAGCATTTGATCCAGTTTGTACTGGAGTGGCTGTGTGGAAGGCAGCTCAGGAGACAGGATTCCAATTTAAGATGATAGAGTACATTGGGATCCCAGGGAGGGAGGGTTTCCTGTAATTGGGAGATGATTTTATTTTTGAAATGCCCATCTCTTGGCTTCATGAGAGGCCATACATCCGCCTGTCCAGCCTGTGACTATAGCTAGACACAAGCCATTGAATCCTGCAGTGCCAGTTTCTGGTTCTTCATTTAGCTGACAGACAGGTGTCCAGTTTTATTCTTTGAGAGGTGACCCCAGGACACACTGCACTCTATCGTTGCAATTGTTTGATAGACCAAGCATCATTAGACCTACAGGGAGGGGAGGTGCAAGACAGAGTCATGTCTCCTCCTTTTTCTGAGCTACTAAAAGTGACCAAGCCTGAAGCTCTTGAGACTCTTCACTCTGAAGTCAGGAGCTTGAACCTAAGTAGTGTGTGGAGACTGTTCTCATGGTGTCCTTCAGAGCGTGACCTTTTCTGGCAGATGGCCAGGTTGGGGAGAGAACTTGAGACACCTGAACTGATATAGTGACTACTGGAGCTCCTGACACACTCTTAACAAAACAGCTCTGAAACAAATAATGTTGATTCTGTTATCTTTTGGTAACTGTATGGTTCCTAAACAAAAATCAGATGAGAGATTAATGAAATAGAAACAAAGAAAATAATACAAAGAATCAATGAGTCCAAGAGGTGGTTCTTTGAAAGGATAAACAAGATAAACAGACCCTTAGCCCAGTTAACCAAAAGAAATAAAGAGCAACTCCAAATCAATAAAATTAGAGATGAAAGGGGAAACATTACAACAGATAACAAAAAGATCCAGAACATTATACATGAATACTTTAAAAACCTATATTTTATTAAATTTGAAAACCCAAAAGAAATAGATGAATATCTGAAATCATGGAACTCACCAAAGCTTAACCAAGAGAGAGCAGCTTAAACAGACCCATAATATATGAGGAAAGTGTAATACAAAACCTTCCTACTAAAAAAAGCCCAGGCCTAGATGGATTTACCTACAACCAATATTGTTTAAGTTATTCAAAAGGATAGAAATGGGGAAATCTCCCAAATTCCTTCTATGAAGCCAGCATCACTCTAATACCAAAACCAGGGAAAGATGCAACCAAAAAAGAAAACTATAGACTCATATCCTTAATGAATATAGATGCAAAAATTCTCAACAAAATACTTGCAAACCACATACAGGCACACATAAAAAAGGTCATCCACTATTATCAAGTAGAATTTATTCCAGAGATGCAGGGATGGTTCAACATACATAAATCAATAAATGCATAAATCATACAAATGGATTTGAAGACAAAAACCACATGGTCATCTCAATTGATGTAGAAAAGGCCTTTGATAACATTCAACATATCTTTATGTTTAAAGTCCTAGAGGGAATTGGACTGGAGGGAACATTCCTCAATATAATTAAAGCCATATACAGGAAACCCATAGCCAACATCATTCTAAATGGAGAAAAAAATAGAAGCATTCCCCTTAAAGTCAGGAACCTGGCAAGGCTGCCCCTTATCTCCATTCCTTTTCAATATAGTGCTTGGAACTCTTACTAGAGCAATAAGACAAGAGAAGGAAATTAAAGGAGTACTAATTGAGAAAGAAGAGGTCAAACTATCTGTATTAGTCAGGGTTCTCTAAAGAAACAGAAGCAACAGGACGAATATATAGCTATATACAATTTATTGATTTGCTCACATGACAGAGTTCAAGGAGTAGCCATGCCACACTGGAGAGGCTGAGAATCCAGGAAACTGCTCAGTCTGCAAGGCTGGATGTCTCAGTAGTCCCAATCTGGTGCTGAAGGCTGGATGGATTCCAGGAGATCTGCTGGTCTCAGTACACGCTGGGATCCATAGGGTTGATCACAGCAGCAAGACAAACTCACCAGTAAGAGAGAGGCAAGCCACAGGGATAAAAAAGGGACCAGATCCCTCTGGCATGGCCTTTAATACTGCCTGCCAGCAGAAGGTAATGCCCACATTTGGGGTGGGCCATCCGGGTTGAGTTAGTCCAATCTGAAGATCCTTTTTCTCTTATTTGTTCCTTAGTTCAGTCGAGTTGACACCCAGGATTAACCATCATGCTATCCCTTTTTTTTTTTTTTTATTTTTGTATGTGTATGAATGTACTGTCTGCATGCAGGTCTGTGCACCCGTGTCGTGCAATGCCAGGAGGTCAGAAGAGGGCTCGGATTCCCCTGGAACTGGAGTTCTCCTGGAATTGGAGTTACAGACGGTTCTTAGCCGCATGTGGGTGCTGGGGATCGAACCCGGGTCCTCTTGCAAAGAGCGTCGGTGCTTTAACGCTGGGCTATCTCCCAGCCCCCTGCTATCCCTTTTTTAGAAGATGACCCTGACTTTACCTAAGGATGCCAAAAATTCCACCAAAACTTAGAAAATGATTAACAGTTTCAGTAAAGTGGCAGGTTCAAAATTAATCTACAAAATCGGTAGCCTTTATATATGCCAATTGGAGAAGGAGCACATGGAAACCCTCCCAATTACAGTAGCTTTCTCTCTCTCTCTCTCTATTATATATTATATATGTTATATATATATATATATATATATATATATATATATACCTCAGAACAAACCTGACCAAAGACATTAAAGATCTCTACAAGGAAATTTTTAAATCTTTGAAGAAGGAGATTGAGGACAACAGCAAAAGATGGGAGGATCTCCCATGCTCATGAATTAGAAGAATTAATATAGTAAAAGTCACCATCCTACCCAAAGTAATATATAGATTCAATGCAATCCAAATAAAAAAATCCCCATGATTTTCATCACAGAATTAGAAAAAAAGTCCTAAAGTTCATATGGAAGCACACACACAAAAAAAACCCAGATAGCCAAAGCACAAAGAGTTACGCAGGTGGATTACTATACCAGATTTTAAACTTTATTACAAAGCTATAGTCATAAAAACAGCATGGTACTGGTGCCATGAAATATACCTGTAGATCAATGGAAAAAAATCAAAGACCAAAACTTGAGTACATGCAGTTTCAGCTACCTGATATTTGATAAAGTGTCCAAGAACACTCAGTGAAGGAAAGGCAGCATCTTCAGCAAATGGTGCTGGCAAAACTGGATCACCACCTATAGGAGAATGAAACTGAACCCCTACCTTTCACTTTGTACAGAAGTCAATTCTAAATGGAGCAAAGACCTCAAGTGAAACCTGAAACTCTGAAAATGTTAGAAGAAAACATTGGCAGTAACCTACATGATATAAGTGTAGGAAAAGAATTTCTAAATCAGACAGCAGTTGCATAGGAAATAAGGTCAACAATCAAACAAATAAGACCTCATTAAACTAAAAAACTTCTGTACAGCAAAAGAAACCATCAAAGAAGTGAAGAGAAAACCCACAGAGTGGGAGGAAATCTTCATCAGTGACACATCTGACAGAGATTTAACATCCAGAGCACATAAATTACTCAGAAAACAAACAATCAAGAAAACAAATGACCCAATTAAAAGATGGGCTAAATATCTGAACAGAGACTTCTCAAGAGAAGAAGTAAAGATTGCTAGGAAACATCTTAAAAAGAATTCAACATCCTTAGTAATTAAGGAAATGCAAATTTAAAACCACTTTAAGATTTCATCTTACCCTGGTAAGACTGACTATGATCAAGAATACAAATGGGGGTTGGAGAGATGGCCTAGCGGTTAAGAGCTCCGACTGCTCTTACAGAGGACCCGGGTTTGATCCCCAGCACCCATGGTGGCTGAGAACCATCTTTAACTCTAGTTCCAGGGGAATCTGACACCCTCTTCTGACCTCCACGGCATTGCACACACAAACCTACATGCAGACAAATACATTCATACACATAAAAAAAAAATAAAATTAAAAAAAAAAGAATACAAATGATAGCAAATGTTGGAGAGGATATGGAGAAGGGGAACACTTATTCACTGCTTGTGGGATTGCAAACTTATGTAACCCCTATAGAAAGCAGTGTGGAGAACTCTTAAAGAACTGAAAATTAACCTACCACTTGACCCAATCATACATACCACTCCTGGGTGTATACCCAAAGGATCCATCCTATAGCAGAGATACAACAACCATGTTTATTGCAGCCTTCTCACAATAGCAAAGAACTGGAAGCAACCCAAATGCCCCTCAACTGATGAGTAGATAATGAAAATTTGGTACAGTTACACAATGGAGTTCTATGCAGCGGTAAAGAAAGATGACACCATGAAATTCTCAGGTGAATGGATAGAACTAGAAGTTGTTATGCTAAGTGAAGTAACACAGTTTCAGAAAAACAAATGACATATGTTATCCCTCATTTGTGGATCCTAGCACCAAACCCTTTACATGTCAGTCAAAGTGGGTAATTGGTCAGTAAAGATAATACCACATTGACTGATATCGCTATAGATAGAGCTTGAAGTACATGTCTCTATTTTCCTCAGTTCTAAGATTTATGAGAAAGAATAAATCTCTTTTTTAAGTACATTAAAACATACATCAACTTGGTATGTAATTTTGAAATGTAAATTTCAAAATTACTTTTTTACTTGCATGCAAGTTTACTGTTAAACTGTGAATCCATAAATGTGTTTTGAAATTAACCTATAGTTTATTTTCAGACTTCGTAAATTTGGTATATGTATGAAGTGCAAAAAAAAAAGATAAGAGTAGAATCGTGAACATCAGAGGCTGGGATAGAAGGGATGTGTGGATGAAACTGATCAATGAATATCAAATTGCAGTTACATAGAGCATGAAATTTTGGTGTATGATTTTACAGTAGGATGAACATAGATGTAATGTTGCATGTATTTCAAAAGCATCAAAGAAAGAACTGTGGAAGTTTTAAGCACAAAGAAATTATACATGTTTAACAACATAGATATATTCAGTGGTTTTAAACTTTAAACAATGTATACATGTATGAAACATCATGTAACCCTTTAATATGTACAACTTTATGTTTGTATATGCAAGCCAAATAAATTTAATAACAAAAATAAAAATTAGTAAAAAGAGTTATTTTAAATGATTTGAGGCCAGTGAGGTGGTTTGGTAGTTTAAGAGTGCTTACTGTTCTTACAGAGTACACGTCCCAGCACCTCCAACCACCCCAGCTCCAGGGCGTCTTACGCATTGACCTCCATGAACACATATACTCACATGCACATACCCACACAGACACGCACTGACACTCATGTGCACATACCCACACATAGACACACACTGAGACTCACATGCACATACCATACACAGATGCACACTGACACTCACATGCACATACCTCACACAGACACACACTGACACTCGAATGAACATACCACACACAGACACACACTGATACTCACGTGAACATACACAGACACACACTGACACTCATGTGCACATACCACACACAGGTACACACTGACACTCACATGCACATACCACACACAGACACAGACACACTGTCACTCATGTGAACATACCACACTGACACTCACATGAACATACCACACAAAGACACACACTGACACTCATGTGAACATACATACACACTGACACACATAGACACTGACACATGCACATACCACACAGACACACATAGACACTGACACAGGCACATACCACACTAACACTCACATGCACATACCACACACAGACACACTGACACTCATGTGGACATACCATACACAGACACTGACACTCATGTGCACATACCATACACAGACACACACAGACACTGACACTCATGTGCACATACCATACACAGACACACACACACTGACACTCACGTGCGCATACCAAACACAGATGCACACAGACACTGACACTCATGTGGACATACCATAAACAGACACACAGACATGACACTCAGATGCTCATACCACACACACACACACACATGCACACGCACACACACACACACACACACACACACTGACACATACACATACCTTACACAGATTCACAGACACTGACACTCAGGTGCACATACCATACACAGACACTCAGATACTGATACTCATTTGTATGTATCCACACACATACACATCATTTTTAAAAAGGTCAGGTATGGTGGCAAATACCTTTAATCCCAGAACTCAGGAGGCGGGGCCAGGCAGATCTGTCAAATGGGGCTCAGTCTGCTCTACATAATGAATTCCATGCCAGCTTGGACTATAAGGAGACCATGTCCTCTCAAAACCATATATATTCTATTATATCTTCTCTTATATTCTCTATATCTATATATTCAACTATTTATTTTAAACACTGATTTTTCTTTTAACGTGGCATTAAACGGACTCTCTCAAAATTTGCTGGATAACATAGTGCACTCAACGCTGCTTTACGGTATGAATTCAAGCAGCATTTAACCCCTAACATTTTCTCCCTTGGCAAGCTTGGGTTTCTTATTTCTAATTTTATTTAATCCTTTTCATTGATTTAACTTACATGAGTTTATGCATGTCTTCCTATAGGGGTTTATGTATATACATAGCATGGTTATGGGAATGCTGTTTTATATGCAATTTGAAGCACTCATGTCACAACAACCGGGAAGGAGCTTGGTGCAACTTTTTCATTTGTGATGTGAACATCTGTATTAGGAAAGTTGGCCCTGTAAATGACTGTTGCTGTGTAGGGGAATGAAATATAATTATTCCTGAAGGCTTTTTATTTATGTGTTTTCCATTTTTAATTCTTTAATAGTTACTAAGTAGCATATGGTAGCCTGCTTTCTACACATGCAAGGTAAGATGAGAACTGCCTTTAATAACAAATAAAAAAGCAGTTGCAATTTCTAGCTGAAAAATCGCCCACAGCTAAAATAAGAAACAAAAACAAAGGCTACTAGTGCTTTGGACAAACCCACTCTCCGAGAGAGTTTACTTCATTTACACCTCACATTACAACCCTGCATCTTTAAGGGAATGTACTTGCACACACCCCACACACACACCCCACACACACGATACATGGATCCCTGTTTTGGGAATTTGGGTCGTACTTATATAAATCACCTTTTGTGTTTAGCACAAAATAATGAAGCTTTTTTAGTTCCTTTTTACTTTTACAATGTCTTAGTTTAGATGATCTCTGATGGGAGATGAGACTGATAATTCTAGAGGCAGCAGATGAGAAATAAATGCGTTTTCAATTGCCAGTAATATTTAATTTCTAACAACAATTTCTTCTATTTCTCTGAAAATAAAACCAGCAGGAGTTTTTACTGTGTCAGGCCTAAATTAAATAAAAAGAAATCAGAAATTATGCTGTTAGCATTTCTCCATTTTTTAGATATTACTGATTAGATTAGAGAAAATGATTCCTTATATTTAACGTTAGAACACGTCTGCACATCCAGTCATGTCACCATACTGAAACAAAATTAAAGAGAAATGATGCCTTCATTCAGTGGTCCGATATAATATATCTCTATAATCTATCTCTATTTTTTTTTTTTTTTTTTTTTTAGGAAGAAAGGTGGTACTTTGGAATTTTGTTCATAATGTGTTCTTATTGAAAGCTCTTGTCAGGGAATTAAACTTTTTCAATCTGGGCATTGCCTTAAAATACAAAGCTGGTCACGATGTTGTCTCGTAATAAAAATTAGACTGATTTTTAATTTAAAGAGATTTGTGAGTAGGTCCCTTGGGAATTTTTTTTTGTTTTATTCAAAAGTTAGTAGATCAGAAGAAACATATTAATGATGTTTAGCTTACAAGTTAATGAGAAACAAATTCCCTATTGAAATAAACTAGGTATTTCTTTTTTTCCCTATAAAGGGGTCAAATTCATGTCTGAGAAACTTTTAAAGCTATATTTCTTCCTTGCATCTTTCAGATCAAATACTTTATTACTGAAACCTTCTCAAAATACACCAATGATATTTGGTGATGTGGAACACTAGTCAGTTTGAGATAAAGGTAGAAAATAGAAAGAAAAAACCTGAAAAGGCTCAGAAAAAGACTTCAACCTTCATTATTCACAAACAAGCATCTTAAGAAATATGTTTATTGTACACAAGAAAATCAAGCCAGTGTTAGAAAAGAACGGAAAATGGATATATGTTTAACGTCAGGTGAAAGTTGCCAAACAAAAATTCACATTTCTTCAGAGCTTGTTATCTGGGGTTGCGTGCATACTGGGAATCCTAAGACTTTTTTTTTTTAATATGTTACCTTTGGGGGATACTTATAGCAAAGCAAGTGTGGGTGTAAACACAAATTTGTAAAGATGATTTTGAAACCTTTATTTCTAATGTTTCAAAGAAGCTTTGTGGAAGTCCAGTTCCAGTAAAATATATACATGGAAAGTGTCAGGTCACAGGAGAAAACTTTTAGTATTCAATGAATATTGTGTTTTAAGGAAAGCCTCTAGTGGCAAAGGATACTTTTCTGCCCAGTAACACAGGCTGTGGCTTTCTCGTAGGAGGTCATACAAGGGAAGCCCAGGGTTGCTATTCATAACACATGATCAATTTGTTTTTTTTTTTCTTCCAAATATGCAGAACCAGATCAAAAGAGACAGTAGGTTCCCTTGTGGAATGTATGCCCCACCACGTCCCACCCTGACACCCACAGCATCTGGGTGCTCTCCCAGCCCTGTAGAAGTGTGTTTGTATACCCAGGTTTCATTGGCAGACCTAATTTCAGAATACATAATGCATGATTTTGAAACCAATTTGTTATTGTAATAAAATATTTTTTTAGGAATGCATGGAAGTACCCAGAGAGGAGAATGTTAAATTATACATGCATTGTGGCCGAGTGGATTCATTTAGCTCTGTCTGCAGGTGAATCTCCCTGTGACCTTGGCACTTGCTGGCTAGGATAGAATAACAATCAAAGCTTGGATTGGAAATCCGACCATTTCCAAATATTAACAACTTCTTTCAAAGGAAATGCTGATTTCAGCATTTATGTTAATGGCCACATCAGTATCTCTTTCAGAGTTTTTAGGGGTTGGGGGGGTGGGTTGCGGTGGGTGGGAAGCAGCCAGATCTTAATAGGATTAAAAGCCAGGCATTTTATTTTTTAAAATGCTAATTTGTTTTCTGCATTCTGTTTTCATATCAGGGCTTATTATTCACTATCCTAAGACCCACCACCCACTGAAGACCCACAGGCGACCAACCAGCAGCAAAGCTTTCTGTTGGAAAGGAATCCTGCATCCCTGCCCAGGGTACCACCTTCTTTCTCGGTCACCTCAGACAAGAGGCTTCTGCAATGGTGGTGACAGGGATCGGATACCCTTTAGGTCCCTGCCCATCTTCCCTTCCCCATTAGAGTACAAAGATGAGTCAGTTGAGGGCATGAATTAAAACAATCCATGGTGACCCTACGAATAAGAGGGGCTACTGGGGCTGGAGAAATTAGGCTTTGAGGTCGAGTTATCTGAAAGGTAGGATGTTCTATCTTCTGCTTAGCTCACAGTTTCCCACCTGCAGCTTACACACGTCTGCCTCCTAGAGCCCAATAGCAACCCAGGTAGTAGACAAGGACAGAGATGACAATTGGCCATGTCATTTATTTTGAGATTTCTTTTACACGTTTTACCACCAAAGACATTTCCAAGCAAACAAACACAACCCTTGCATCCTAAAGTCAAAGTGACAGAATGGCTAAAAAGGAATGCATCGTGCCTCAGCCTGGTGCTGGAATGCTCACATACTTACTGAAGTTGAAAAAGACTGAGGGCAAAGAGGGGAAGACAGAAAACTAAGTTCTAGGGGCTGAAGAGATGGAGCAGAGGTAAAGAGCACTTGCTGTTCTTGCAGAGGACTGGGGTTCAATTCCTAGCACCCACGGGCTGTTCACAAACATCTCTAAGTCTGGCTTCAGGGGAACCAATGCTCTCTTCTGGCCTTTGTGGATACCAGGCATGCATATGGTTCACTTACATAGATGCAGGCAAAGAGAATAAAAATAAATCAACTTTTAAAAGAGAAAGAAAACCAAATTCCACGCATGTCGACGGAAGCTACGTGTAGCTATGCAAAGGGGGTGGACATTTTCAGTTCAGGGCCACAGAGGGCAAATGAAGTGTCCCATTTGGAGTCAAGTTGAAGTGTCCCATTTGTAGTCTTGCTTGACTGTGTATTAGAGGGTTTGTGCAAATAGGAGAGAGTAGACACTGTTTTGTCCAGCAGGAATGCTAATGCAAGTTACCTTTCCCTAGCTGTCTACTTTGGGGTGTGTTAAAAATACAAAGGCTATTTAAAAGCCCACAAAAACTTTAATGAAAGTATTTCATGTCTCAAAACCATTTCCCTGATAACTAGGAGAAAAAAAAATCAAAGGAAAAAAACCCACACTTGGGGTTTTCTCCGTTATGTTTTTAGTAGTTGTGTAATGACCTATAAATTCACTTTTCTAAGAAAAGAAGCATAAAAGAATTTGGCCACTAAAAAAATAAGTGGAGGGCTTGCAGAGAAATTTCATTGCAGGTGCTGAGAGAAACCAAGCTTGTTATTATTTGGAGTGCTTTGAATGCATTGCTGGTGCCCACCTTTCCTTCGTAATGAAGTTTGTTGGAGAGCATCTATTGACTTTATTTCTTTTCCTTCTACATCAGCTACTTGGGTTGGTGGATGGCTTGTTTTCTATTTGGAGGAAGAACATTACGTTTTGCTTAGGACATTGATTTAGATTTAGTGTTCTTAGGGGGGAAAAATTCTTCAATTAGCATTTCTCACCAAAACAAGGGGTTTGTTCTGTTCAAGGCTCATTACTGCCAAATTCTAAGACATATACTATCACAGCCTGTTGCCGTGAAAGTAGTGGTGAATCATGTCTTAATTAAAAGGACTCTTAAGCTAGAAGATATGCAAGCCCATCAAGGTAGAGAGTGAACAGGGCAAATAAATGGGGCCTGTTGGTGTCCTCTTGAGCTTTGAAAGGTATTCTTTCTGTAAGGCTTGAATGTGTATTATAGGGTTTGTGCAAATAGGAGAGGGTAGACATTGGTACCATGGACACTGAGAATGGGAAACACCTCTAGAAAGGTTGGGGAGTGACTCCGCTTGGGATGCCAGTGACAGTGTCTGTGTCTTTAAATAGAAGACAAAGTACTTTGAACTTCAACTTCACAGGGTGAATTAGTTCAGAGAAAGAATTAGTTCTAAGAATGCTTAGAGTACTTGAAATGGAATAGTCCTCCCCACCCGCATTCTTATCCTCCTGGACTGCAGAATATGACCATATATGGAAAATGGGACTTCACAGAAGAAATTCGTTAGAGATCTCACGAGAAAATCATCTTGGATTTAGAGTGAGCCCTAAGTCCAATGACTGTTATCTTTTCAAGGAAGAGGAAGGGGGTGGGTTCCGGTGGAGAGATGGTGCCGAGGGTAAGAGTACTTGCTGCTCTTTGAGAAGAACAGAGCTCCATTCCTGGCACCCACACTAGTAAGCTCACAACCACCTGTAACGGCAGCTCCAAGGGGATCTGATGCCCTCTTCTGGCCTTCACAGGCACCTGCACATATGTGCACATACACACAAGCGGACATACATACATACATACAAATAAAAATAAATAAATCTTTAAAAAATACAAAGGAAGGGCTGGAGAGATAGCCTGGTGGTTAAGAGCACCGACTGCTCTTGCAGAGGACCTGGGTTCGATCCCCAGTGCCCACATGAGAGCTAAGAACCGTCTGTAACTCCAATTCCAGGAGAATCCGACACCCTCTTCTGACCTCCGTGGCATTGCACGACAGGGGTGCACAGACCTGCATGCAGACAGTACATTCACACACATACAAAAATATATAAAATTTTAAAAAAAGGAAAAAGAAGGGAAGACTCAAGACACTAAGATCCATAAGACCAAGCCATGTGAAGTAGGGAGAGGTTGGAAATAGGACAAGTTAGGGAATCCCCAGGATCTCCAGCACTGTTGAAGGCTGGGAGAAAGGCCTGGAACAGATTCTCTCTCAGAAAACCAAGAGGGGAAAAACCCTGTTGATGCCTTGATTTATGATCTTCTGGCCTCTAGTACTGAAAGACCATACATTTCTGTCGTCTGAAGTGCTGATGTTTATGGTCAGTTGTTATACAGCTTCAGAAAATGTACATTCCAGTGCTCATTTTGGTTGTTCTCAGCCTAACAAGAGAAGAGCCTAACAGGAGGCAAATCTGATTGTCATTTGTCACTCATAGACCTTGTTGACATGACTTGTGCGGCACATGGCTGTCAGGGCATTCCCAGGATCCGAACCCCTTGACTTGGCCAACAGATCAGATCTGTAGCTAGGAATTAGGAAAACATCTCCAGGAGAGGGCACTCTGGAGCCTCGAGCCAGTACTGGTCCATAGTGGCCCCAGGTCCGCATTGACCAGGAAGCTTAGACAAAGATTCTTCTACCCAAATGGATATAAATCCAAGCATCTCAAGAGCAAATCTTTTCTCCTAAGGACCCAAACAATTTTGATCATATGCATTAATTTTTTTCTTTTTTAAATTTTTTAAATTTTATTTATTTATTTTTTATGTGTATGAATGTACTGTCTGCATATAGGTTTGTGCACCCATGTCATGCAATGCTGCAGAGGTCAGAAGAGGGTGTTGGATTCCCCTGGAACTGGAGTTCTCCTGGAATTGGAGTTACAGACGGTTCTCAGCCGCCATGTGGGTGTTGGGGATCGAACCCGGATCCTCTGCAAGAGTGGTCAGCACTCTTAACCGCTAGACCATCTCTCCAGCCCCCAATATGCATTACTTTTATGTCCTAAAATATGGCTGAAGATTCTTGCAAACATAACTGAAAACTCCAGTTAGCCCCACACTATATGTGTTGACACACTCTGATCTCCCTATCTTACTTTGGCAGATATTTTATCAATGCCTGAATGAAATTATTAATTTAAAAATTATTATTATTAAGCCAGGCATGGTGGCACATGCCTTTAATCCTAGCACATGGGAGGCAGAGGCAGGCAGATCTTTGTGAGTTCAAGGCCAGCCTGGTCTACAGAGCGAGTTCCAAGACAGCTGGGGCTACAGGGAAACCTTGTCTCAAAAAGACCAAAAAAATTATTATTATTATTATTATTATTATTATTATTTGCTTTAGTTTGTTTGTTTATTTATTTATTTATTTATTTATTTATTTATTTATTTATTTATTTATTTTGAGACAGGGTCTCCCTTTAGTCCCAGCTGGCCTGGAGCTCCCTCTGTAGACCAAGCTGGCCTTGAACTCACAGACATCCGCCTGCCTCTGCCTCTTAAGTGCTGAGATTAAAGGCGTGCACCACCACACCTGAGACTAAAGACAGTTTTTAGCTGCCATGTGGGTGCTGGAAATCAAATCCGGATCCCCTGCAAGAGCAGTCGGTGCTTTTAACCACTGAGCCATCTCTCCAGCCCCTATTTTGGTTTTTTTGAGACAGGGTCTCCCTATAGCTCTGGCTGTCCTGGAACTCAGTATGTAGACCAGGCTGTCCTTGAACTCACAGATCCACCTGCCTCTGCCTACCAAGTACTAGAATTAAAGGCCTGTGCCACCACGCCCAGATCTTTTTGTTATTTTTTATCTTATGTGTATGTATATATTGCCTGCATGAATATAAGTACACCTATGTCATGCAATGCCCTGGGAGATCAGAAGAGGGTGTTGGATCTCCTGGAGGTTGTCAGCCACCATGTGAGTGCTAGGAATGGAACTTGGGTCCTTGCAAGAGCAGTCAGTGCTCCTAATGGCTGAACCATCTCTTCAGCCCCCACAAAATTATATAGTATATCTTGATCATAGTCACCCCTTAAGTCCTCACTCCTTCCAGTCTCTCTCTCTCTCTCTCTCTCTCTCTCTCTCTCTCTCTCTCTCTCTCTCTTTCTCTCCAGTGTCTCCCTATAGTTCCACCTGAACTGGAACCCACTATGTAGACCAGGCTGGCCTCCATCTCACAGAGACCAACTTACCTCTGCCTCCTGAGAGCTGGAACTAAAGGTGTGTGCCACTAGGCCTGGCTCTCCTTTTTCCTTTCCTTTCCTTTTCTTTCCTTTCCTTTTCTTTTCTTTTCTTTTCTTTTCTTTTTTTGGTCTTTTTGAGACAGAGTCTTTGTAGCCCCAGCTGTCCTGGAACTCACTATTTTCTTTTTTAAAAACAAACCAAGTCCAGTTTGTGCCGCCCATCCACTCCTGGGCATGGCACCATCCTCTGGAGCACAGATGATCAGGGGCCACAACCTTAAAGAAAACTGACTCTCCCTCTCACAGAAGCCACTATTTCACCCTGTCCTCCTCACCCTCTGATTCTTAGTATCTTTCTTCCACTTGGATTGTGGAGTGTAAAAGTGAACTAACACAGGCTTGGAAGAGGTACCTGGCTAGGACTGACTGACCTTGGATAAGTCATTGAATCCATGGAAACCTAATTCTTATCTGAAAAATTGGAACATTTATTGTTCCCTGAGTTCTGAAAAAAAATAACTAGTTAATGTGTATTAAAATGCTTTGTAAACTACTTGGTGTCCTGAGTACCTGAAGGATGAGCTGTCCCATGGGGAGAATGACCCCACAGCTCATATTTTAACTCTTTAGCATCATCTTGTGTCTAAGTCACTACTCCCAAGCCCTGGAACTCTGTACTATAGAATGAGCAGCTACTGAAGAACTTACTGGTATTTTCTTCCTAATACCATCAATGTGCAAATACAAGGATTCAAATGGAATAAACTCTGACCCTCACGACTCACAGAGAATTAGCATCAGATATCTATTTGACAGTAGAAGCTTTTTACTGCTCAGAAAATGCAGCTTTTGAGAGGCATCTCTAAACCCATTGATTCTAATATTTTTCTCCAAGAGAACAAAGACACCTTTAAAAAGAAAAACAGCTATTGCTACCAGCATTTAAGGCCATAATATAGAGATAACAGAGTTTTGGAGAAACTATTGTCTAATTCCGATAACCTGAGCAGGGTTGGCCACAAGGGAGAGAGAGGGCTCAGTAGCATAATGTTACATCTGTGAGGATTAAGACAGGGTGAGGCTAGAAAACTGAGCTGATCAGGGCTAATGGGGCTGGCAAGAAAGCCTGATTAGAGGGCAGTGTTACGTTGGGTCGGCTCCATGCCCTTCCTTGTGTGGGGTAGAAACTGGTTGTGGTAGGAAAGGCAGCCACAGTCTCAGGATCACAGCTTGAAGAATTATGTGGTAGGCTGATGTCAGAATTCCTATCTAGGTAGGATTTGAGACAGAATTTGAGGGCATCGGAAGTGAGCCCCACTGGCGAGAGTTAGTGTTTGTGGAGATGAGGCAGGGTCATCTTGGAAGGAAACTCAGGTCTACAGCAGGGTGTGTAGTAGAGACATCGCTAAACTACTCAGTGGAGAAAGGGAACTGCAGGTTCAAAGCCCTTGGCTTCGGGAAGCTGGGGTTGGTCTAGACACTAAGGTTGAGACTTGTGAGATATAGTCAGGCCATTTTCCATAAGTTCAGGATAGAAAAAGATTTAAAAAGAAACTATAGGTCAGAGGTTTTCTAGACATCTCCATGTGCCTTTGGGACCATGCAGGAAGGGAATACATATCTTAACCTTGTTCTGGCCCTATCAGAGTTATAGAACAAAGCTTTGACATAGAAATGGAGTTTATTGGACTTTGCCTTTGATCTGTCTCTGGCATCATCTACTTTAGACTAGAACTGAAGCCTTTTTAATGCAAGAGTGTGCTCACGTGTCCGTGGGTGTGCTTGCACGTGTACAGGGATGCAGGCCAGAGGACAATCTTGGACATTATTCTCAGAAATGCCATCCAGTTCATTCGATACAAGTTCACTAATTATCCTGGAGCTCACTGATTTGGCGGTCAGCGAGCTCCAGGGAGCCTCCTGTCTCTGGCCCCCAGTGCTGGAGACTCGAAATCAGATCCTCATTCTTTTTTTGTTTACATGTATGAATGTACTGTCTGCATGTAGGTTGGTGCACCTGTGTCGTGCAATGCCGCAGAGGTCAGAAGAGGGTGTCAGATTCCCCTGGAACTGGCGTAAAAGATGGTTCTTAGCCGCCATGTGGGTGCTGGGAATTGAACCTGGGTCCTCTGCAAGAGCAGTCGGCGCTCTTAACCGCTGAGCCATCTCTCCAGCTCCCAGATCCTCATTCTTACACAATGAGTACTCTTACTATCTCCTTAGTCCTGCCATTTTAAAATGATTCTTATTATGAACAAATCCCAAAGAAATTCTTTAAGTCACTTCAGGGCTTGATTAGTCATAAGTATTTAATACACAATCATTTCCCCTGTGGATATTTTGTCTTTCCACTTGAACTGTAAACTCTTTTGGAATAGTGTTTATTCCTTTAAACATGTATTTTTCTTTTGCAAAAGGAATCTTCAGCTTCAAAAGTGAAATATCCTGGACTAGGGATGTCCCCTAGTTAGTAGGGTTCTGGTGTGGCATTTCCAGACCCTAGTTTCCATTCCAGTGCTTCATAAACCAGATGTGGTAGCATACACTTATAATCTCAGCTTTTGAGAGATGGAGGGCAGGAGGATCAGAAGCCCAAAGTCACCCTTGGCTACTGAGATACATGAAACTCTGTCTTTAAAAGGTGGGCAGGGGGCTGGAGAGATGGCCTAGCGGTTAAGAGCACTGACTGCTCTTGCAGAGGACCTGGGTTCGATCCCCAGCACCCACATGGCGGCTGAGAACTGTCTGTAACTCCAATTCCAGAAGAACTCAAGTTCCAGGGGAATCTGAGACCCTCTTCTGACCTCCGTGGCATTGCACGACATGGGTGTGCAAACCTACATGCAGACAGTACATTCATACACGTAAAAATAAATAAATAATAAAAAAAATAATAAAATAAAATAAATAAAAGGTGGGCAGGGTAAACAGAAAAGGACTTCTACATGCATACCCTGATACATGTGTGCCCAAGGCAGAGAGAGAGAGAGAGAGAGAGAGAGAGAGAGAGAGAGAGCTCCCTCAACCTGGGACCTGGGTCTGGGTGTAAAACCCAGTAGTAATCACTTGCCTCCTGCATTTGAATAGGTAGCAGGGCTAGGGATAGGAGAGGGAGTGTGTGAGCAGGGATAGTTACAGACATTACACTTACAGAACATGCAGGCGGGCACCAACCACAATCCCTAGTACTGGAGATTATCACATATAATATTAATGTATATGAAAATTAGACCTTTAAGACTATCCATCCAGGGGCCAGTCATCCTGTTTCATGCCCCTCCGTGGACCAAGTCTTGGTCTCTATTTAGAAAGACTCTGGGTACCTCTGTTTAGCCGAAAGTTTTCTGGAGCAAGATTTTTGTATCACTGACATGAGAGCTGTACCTGAGTTGTTCATCGCGTTTCAAGCCAAGGCCTCCTTTATTGGAGCAAGGATTCTTCTCTGTGGTACAGTAGCCTTTCTAGGGGGTGACTTCTGAAGTATGGCCTAGCAGCAATACATTTTGCTAAGATTCTTGATAACGTGGTTTGTATTTTACCACTAACAAACAGGACAGGTTTCATGGCAAAGTCTTTAAAATCCTAGGAGCATCTGATTTATCTCTCTTCCTCTTTCCTTCTTTTCCTTCCTTCCTCCTTCCTTCCTTCCTTCCTCAATAAATTTGTTTGTTGACCCTCTCATTGTCACTTTATTTTTAATTTTTATTTTATATGTATGAGTGCTTACCTTCCTGTACATAAATGCACCATGTGTGTACACAGCCCGTGGCGGCCAGAAGAGGGCATCAGAGCCCCTGGAAGTGGAGTTACCAAAAGTTCTTAAATGCACGTGGACTGAACCTGGGTCCTCTGTAGGAGCAGCCAGTGCTCTTAACTGCTAATCTATCTTTTGAGCCCCTCATTGTCACTTCAAAATCATCCCCGTCTTTTCTGATGCAACAAGTCGACAAAGATTCTGGGAGAAACCTCCTCTTAGCTGTACCCCATGGTGGTCCTTTGCTCCTTGGAACTACAGAGCACAGCCTCCACCCTAACATACTTTAGTGAGTGACTAACAGAAATTTCCAGGACAGAGGATATCTCCATAGGTCCAAGGAAATACCCAGGCTCATGGTGATTCTCCAAATCCCAATTGTTCTATCTCAAGCAGGTAAGTGGACCACACTGTCTTTGAAGGAAGATGTTAAGACCTTATCCTAATTGGATAATTATAAATGTGTCTACTCTTGGGTCTGGAACAATGGCTCAGTGAGTAAGAGCCCTTCTTCTGGCCTCATACATACATGTGATGATCATACACATGCAGGCAAATATAAATGCACATAAATAAAATTTATAAAAACGGTGTTGATGTATAGCTCCTATTTAAAAAATTAAACATGATATTCACACACACATATATACATATGTGTATATATATGGGGGAGAAGTGAGTCTTCTAGTTCTAGAAAATTCTAGAAGTTGACTATATACTGTCTCTGAAAATCAGATTTGCTCGAATCTATCACAAGGTTGTCAAGTTTAACAAATAAAAAGAAAAAACACCACATTAACTTTGAATTTCAGGTGACCAACAAATTTTTTTGGCAAATTATTTGTTGAATTTTTGTATAATCCATACAGAACATCTTTTTGGGGGGTCTTCTTTGAGACAGGGTCTCCCCTTTAGTTCCAGCTGGCCTGGAGCTCACTATGTAGACCAGGCTGGCCTTGAACTCAAAGAGATCCACCTGCCTCCACCTCCAGAGTGCTGGGATTAAAGACATGCACCACCACGCCTGGCTCCCTACAGAACGTCTTAATCACCTTTCTACCCCCTTCCTCATTGGCACCCTCCCGTAGTCCTCCCTCCTACTGAATTTCATGCACTCTGTCATTTGTGTTAAGGTTTATTGAGTCAAATTAATGTCCCCAGTCAGTACAAGTTCATCCACTGAGGTCTACTCAGCCTGACTAGAGACCCTCCCTTTAAGAAGATCAGCTCTTCCTCACCCAGGAGTCATCAGCTGCCAATAGTTCTTTGGCTAAGATTGGGGCGTGCTACAACTTTTTTAAATTAACTTTTGAAGTTGGTATACAAAGCACTGGGTTTCATAATAGCCTTTGTTAAACTTTGTTATTATTATTATTATTATTATTATTATTATTAGTGGTGGTGGTGGTGGTGTTAGTAGTAGAGTAGTAGTAGTAGTAGTAGTAGTAGTAGTAGTAGTAGTAGTAGTGTGTATGTACAATGCGAATGAATGTAGATACCTGTATGCCACACCATTCATATGAAGGTCAAAGGACTGCTTTCTAGAGTTAGTTCTCTTCTTCCGCCTCAATGTCCAGGAGCTGAACTCAAATCATCAAGCTTTCTGGCAGGCTCCTTACTGTCTTACTGGCTCCCTTACACTGCTCTGCCCTCTCCTATATCCCCTGCCCAAATAGGAACTATGTGTACACTAACTATTGTATTTCATTATCTGTGTGCAATAGTTCTGGAGTATGCAGCAATCATAATTAAGGAGTGATGTAGACTGTTTCCTCTTTTCTCTAATGATTTCCTTCCATTTAAACAGGAGATAAGTAATGCTTCTCAGTCTCATCGAGTTTTCTTTTAAGTAGGCCCTCCGGGGCTGGAACAGCAGTAACATCCCAGAGGTTGTATGGCAGCACATGGCTCGGCACCCTCCAATCCCCTGGGTGTGGAGACCTCCCTTTTAAATTACTGTGGGAACCCGTGGACTTCATGTACTCTTCACCCAGGCAGACTTCAGAGCCCCCACCTTACCACCTTGAACTTCCTGGGATTCCATCATTTTGACCTGGCCCCGCTCCAGCACCGCCTAGCAATTAAGCTGGCGATTCAGGCTTTATGAAGTCCTCACTTGATGGAGTAACATAAGAAAAGGACTCCAGGGCCAAAAATGCAGACAATAAGCAAGAAGCACTGGAATCTTGGCACTGAATACACACTTAAAATGCACCCTGTCGTCGTGTTCAGGATTAAATGGTGGTGATTCCTCTTCCTCCAGACACACTCGGGATTGAACCTGAGGCCTTACACTTGTGTTGGTACTGAGCCATATCCCCAGCCTTCTTTCCTTTTTTCTTTTTCTTTTGAAATGGTGTCTCACTCTGTAGCCCAGGCTAGCCCTGAGGTTGTGATCTTCCTGCCTCAGCTGCCCCAAGTTTCTGGGTTTACAGGCCTACACCACAGGGCCAACCTTTTAATAGGCATTGACTTTTTTTATTTTTATTTATTTATTTTCTATGTGTATGAATGCACTATCTGTCTGCAGGTTTGTGCACCCATGTCATTCAATGCTTCAGAGGTCAGAAGAGGGTGTCGGATTCCCCTGGAACTGGAGTTCTCCTAGAATTGGAGTTACAGACGGTTCTCAGTCGCCATGTGGGTGCTGGGGATCGAACCCAGGTCCTCTACAAGAGCAGTCGGTGCTCTTAACCGCTAGGTTATCTCTCCAGCTCCAACTTTTGAAAGGAATTTGCAGCCAGATCCAATAGAGATGGATCTCATTGTGATTTCTGTATTATTTCTGTTGCTACCTGTAGGAGGAACAAAAGAAAGGAATGGGGGGGGGTCCTCAGTTTTTCACATGGTCCTCACTTAGGAATGATAAACTGCAAATCTTTTATGCATCTCTGATCACTGCAATAGATATGGAAAAGATTCCCTTAACTGGGAAATTGTCAACACACTGTAACTTACTTAAGATTTTCTGCAAAACCAATCAGTAAAAAGAAAGACTGTCACGCAGGGAAGAAACCTGACAGAAAAGCCATTGATCCAAATGGCCCTGGAGTTCCCTCTCCCCCTGGTCTTCAGTGGATGAAATGTCAAGCGGGACAAACCCTTTTAATTCTTCTATTGGATTTAGCTTTTAATAAGAAGCATCCTGGAAGAACAGATAATATTTGTCTTAGGAAACATAGAGGCTGGTTCCTCTCCTTGGCACAAACCAGCACCTGGGACCTGGTCATGGACTCAGGCATGAACAGTTTGCAGATGCTTCAGCTGGTTAAAGACTTAGATCCAGATGCTGTATTGAGTGACTGTCTCATCTTTCCTCCATTCCTTACCCTGCAGGGCCCAGTGACCAAGAGGACGACCAGACAGTGTCGAATCTGCTGAAGACCTTTTAATTCAGAAAAGTTCTGCTGTGTTTTGTCTTCTATCTGTGTTGTTCATGCATGTAGTATCTGCACCAGCCAGCAAGGAGCCCTGGATGGGGCAGAAGACAGGCCAGCAGAGGCAGCTGTTTAAACAAGGGTTAGTTCCTCATCCCCATCCTCTGCCCCTCTGATAACTCATTAGGCAGCCCACTGCTCCTAAGCTGAACTTGCAAGGACGAAGACTTCAGAGAAGGCCTGGAGGAAGATGGTTTTATCAAAGCCCAGCATCACATAGCTATTCTCATCATCAAACTGCCAATGGAACCCTCGACTGCATTTAGCAGTGGACAGACTGAGGAAAGGTGGGAGAAAAGGGAAAGGGAGGATGAAAGAAGACAGGATTTCTTCTGGGTACTGGGGGAGGGAGGGTGGTGAGTTCATCCTTAAAGATTCTGGGTTTTTTTTTGGGGGGGGGGGGGTGTTGGTCTTTTCAAGACAGGGTTTCCCTGTAGCCACAGCTCACCTGGAACTCACTCTGTAGACCAGGCTGGCCATGGACTCACAAAGATCCACCTGCCTCTGCCTCCCGTGTGCTAGGATTACAGTGGTCACTGCCACCATCATCCTCCATCTTTCCTTCTTGTTGTTGCTATTCTTAAAAATATTTTATTTGGGGCTGGAGAGATGGCTCAGAGGTTAAGAGTACTGACTGCTCAGGCAGAAGACCCAGGTTCAATTCCTAGCACCCACATGGCAGCTAACAACCATCCCTAACTCCAGTTCCAGGGGAATCAGACTCCCACTTCTGACTTCCATGGGCATTGCAGGACATGGGTGCACTTACACACATGCAGGAAATACACTGATACACATAAAAATAATAAATAAAATATTTAAAGCATATTTTGTGTGTGCCTATGAGTGTATGTGTGGGTACCCATGGAGTCCAGAAGAGGGCTTCAGACCCCCTGTTGCTAGACTTACAGGCATTTGTGAGGTGCCTAATGTGAGTGCTGGGATTTGAACTCTAGTCCTCATGATCGAGCAGTAAGTGCTGTTAAACACTGAGCCATCTCTCCAGCCTTAAACCCTTGTCTTTCTGATATTCTTCATTCACAGTGATGAAGCTGTCTGGGTTGTATCCATTTGTCCCCGCTCCTCTACTTTTGCAATGAGATAAAAGATCCATTGCCCCAGACATTGACATTTAAAATATAGAATGTAGGGGCTAGAGAGCTGGCTCAATGGTTAAGAGCACTGGCTGCTCTTGCAGGGGACCTGGGTTTGCTTCTCAGCACCCACATTGTAGCTAAAAACCATCTGTAACTTCCAGTTCCAGAGGATCTGATGCCCTCTTCTGGCCTCTTTGGGCACTGCACACATGTGGTGAACTTACATACATGTAGGCAAAACACACATATAAAAAATAAAAATAATAAAGGTAAAAAAGAAAATAAAGACTAGTCTTGAACTTCCGTACTATTTGAGAAGGGGAAGAATTACCTTACTGCACAGCTTCAAGGCCCCCTGGGATGGGGGGTACATTTCTTCAGACGATTCCAGGTGCCTTTGCACTCAGAACACATGGACTATTTATGAGCCAGTGTTGTCCTCCTTTATAGGGGGTCTGCTTTCTTTCTTTCTCTCTTGAAGAAATCTGTTATTCAGTGTGCTGTAAAATGGAAAATAAAGATCAGAGGCAGCGGAAATAATATCATACACCTGAGTAGAAGCACTAGGAATCTCCCATAAAACTTAAGACATTTAGAAACTTGCACCCTATTATTTCTGCAGGGCCCTGAGAGAAGTCACTCTCCTGACTGTTCCTCAGCTTTTGTCCTGAGACAGCTTCGTAATTTGGTATTACCAAGGAAGGAAGGCACTTCTGCTGCTGAAATTTGGTTTTCATATATATATATATATATATATATATATATATTTTTTTTCACTGTAATGTGAAAGCATGTGCATATAATAATTAATAATATATATTTTTTTGTTTTTTTTGGTCTTTTTTAGAGACAAAAAAAAAAAAAAAAAAAAAAAGAAAAAGGAGCCTCCCGTAGCGCACGGCTGTCCTGAACTCACTCTGTATAGACCAGGCTGGCTTGAAACGTACAAAATCCTCGCCTGCTTCTGCTCCCAAGTGCTAGGATAAAGGGGGCCACCACCACCCCAGTGGTATTCCTATTTATAATTGCTATGAAGTACCCCAAAATGTTTGGCCCCACAGAGAGACTCCAGAATGGCTTTGGCCTCCATGAGAACACCCTGAGTGGTACTGGTGGTACTCATGTAGACAACAGATGTACACCAGTACTTGAAGGATGTATTTTTCCTGGAGCCCTCTTCTCTCCCTGCCTCACGGCCTTCTTTATTTACTTAACAGGCAGACATTGTGTCCCGATCAGTGGTCTGCCACCCATGTCGTGACCATATGACAATGTCAACCGTACTGTGGGTTCTTGTATATCCTAGCTATCCTTGAGGCCTCAGCTCTCTCAATCCCCTGAGGTCTTCTGGACACTGTGCTGTTTTGAAGCCTGTTTTCCTGAAGCAGACCCTCAATAAGAAGGTCAAGCAGGGAGGCCGGCTCACCCACCCCACACCAGTCATCAGCCCGTGGACTCCGGTCACTCCTGAGAACTGCTGCTCTGGGTCCTCAGTTAAATCAACCTCTCTGTCTAGTACTGCCTCTCTGCTCATCGACATCTCCTTACAACTCCTCCACGCCCCCATAGAAACTCCAGTTAGGTTTTTTCTCTGAGAACACTAAGCCACATCTTCCATGGGTTTTCCTTCAAGCTGGGAGGGAACAGGTGAGGTCCAAAAACAGCAGCTTTCTTTGAGGCAAACAGATGCGAGGATTCAGTGACAGCTCTCTGACCTGCCTCTATTTGAAGTAATTGGGAGATAATTTGGTATTTTGAATCAGAACTTGCCATGGGTCAGAATGGGAAGGAGGTTAATATAGAAACGATTTTACATTAGCCCCTGTTTCTTACGCAGCCCCCCTTTCCACCTCTTGGTGTGTCCCTCCTCCGAATGCTTGTCTCTTTAATCCTTGCTCCAGGCGATGGGTAGGATTGTCTCTGGGATCCGTGTGCCTTGTTTTAGGCCATGGCTGTTATGAAAGCCAACGACAGCTTATTAAGGCCACTGATAATCTCTTCTACTGATGCATTGCTGCTTTTCCTTAGGTCTAATTAAGGCTTCGCATCGGAAACCAGATCTTGCAAACCTCTGGCTCCTTACACCTAGAACCGTTTGCAAACAAATGCACAGCCTGCTCTTTCCTCTCTGCTTCTGACACAGACCGACTTCACAACACAGAGAACAGAGTGTTTGCATTTGAGAAAGGGACATGCTTGTCTCCACTGCCCTCCACCCCTCCCTCCCCAAATACTTAAAGAAAATTAATTTAATTCATCAAAGCCTGGCTTTGGGGCCCCCTCCACATCAAGAGTGGTATTGTTTACTTCCTGACTTGCAGCCTTTCAAAGAAGTTACAGGACTCCCTGAAATCCCACTGGGGAAAGAGAGAGGAAGAAGCCCCAGTTAAAGCAGGAGGTGTTTTACATGTTCCAGAAAAATCCTTCCACTACCCTGTCCTTTGTCATAAATTCTCCAGAGCCAGAATTCTTTACCTTTCGTTTGTCTTCTTTCTTTTCTTTATCTTTCTTCTCTTTTGCGTTCTTTCTTTTCTGTTCTTTCCTTTTCTCTTTCTCGTTGCATTTTCTTTCTGCTTCTTTTTCTTTCTTTTCTTTCTTTTCCTTCTTTTCGTTCTTCTTTCTTTATCCTTCTTTCGTTTCCTTCTTTCTTTCTTCGCTGCCCTTTCTTTCTTTTTCTTTCGCTTCATCAAGTATAATTACACAATGTGTGGCACAGAAAGTCTTCTCGAAATTAGCTGTCCATTTTATTACCTGAAGGCGGAGTCCTCCTGATGAAAGTAGAAGCTTGTTNTTTTTTTTTTTTTTTGGTCTTTTTAGAGACAGGGCCTCCCTGTAGCTCTGGCTGTCCTGGAACTCACTCTGTAGACCAGGCTGGCCTTGAACTCACAAAGATCCGCCTGCTTCTGCCTCCCAAGTGCTAGGATTAAAGGGGCGCACCACCACGCCCAGTGGTATTCCTATTTATAATTGCTATGAAGTACCCCAAAATGTTTGGCCCCACAGAGAGACTCCAGAATGGCTTTGGCCTCCATGAGAACACCCTGAGTGGTACTGGTGGTACTCATGTAGACAACAGATGTACACCAGTACTTGAGGATGTATTTTCCTGAGCCCTCTTCTTCCTCTGCCTCACGGCCTTCTTTATTTACTTCAGGCAGACATTGTGTTCCCGATCAGTGGTCTGCCACCATGTCTGACCATATGACAATGTCAACCGTACTGTGGGTTCTTGTATATCCTAGCTATCCTTGAGGCCTCAGCTCTCTCAATCCCCTGAGGTCTTCTGGACACTGTGCTGTTTTGAAGCCTGTTTTCCTGAAGCAGACCCTCAATAAGAAGGTCAAGCAGGGAGGCCGGCTCACCCACCCCACACCAGTCATCAGCCCGTGGACTCCGGTCACTCCTGAGAACTGCTGCTCTGGGTCCTCAGGTATCACCTCTCCTGTCTATCTGTCCTCTCTGCTCATCGCTCTCCTTACAACTCCTCTCACGCCCCCATGAAACTCCAGTAGGTTTTTCTCTGGAGAACAATAAGCCACATCTTCCATGTCTGTCCAGAGCTGGGAGGGAAAGGTGAGGTCAAAACAGCAGCTTTCTTTTGAGGCAAACAGATGGCGAAGGTTCAGTGACAGCTCTCTGACTGCCTCTTTTGAAGTAATTGGAGATAATTTGTATTTTGAATCAGAACTTGACCATTGTCAGAAGGGAAGGAGGTTAATATAGAAACGATTTTACATTAGCCCCTGTTTCTTACGCAGCCCCCCTTTCCACCTCTTGGTGTGTCCCTCCTCCGAATGCTTGTCTCTTTAATCCTTGCTCCAGGCGATGGGTAGGATTGTCTCTGGGATCCGTGTGCCTTGTTTTAGGCCATGGCTGTTATGAAAGCCAACGACAGCTTATTAAGGCCACTGATAATCTCTTCTACTGATGCATTGCTGCTTTTCCTTAGGTCTAATTAAGGCTTCGCATCGGAAACCAGATCTTGCAAACCTCTGGCTCCTTACACCTAGAACCGTTTGCAAACAAATGCACAGCCTGCTCTTTCCTCTCTGCTTCTGACACAGACCGACTTCACAACACAGAGAACAGAGTGTTTGCATTTGAGAAAGGGACATGCTTGTCTCCACTGCCCTCCACCCTCCCTCCCCAAATACTTAAAGAAAATTTATTTTAATTTCAAAGCCTGGCTTTGGGGCCCCCTCCACATCAAGAGTGGTATTGTTTACTTCCTGACTTGCAGCCTTTCAAAGAAGTTACAGGACTCCCTGAAATCCCACTGGGGAAAGAGAGAGGAAGAAAGCCCCGTTAAAGCAGGAGGTGTTTTACATGTTCCAGAAAAATCCTTCTCTACCCTGTCCTTGTCATAAATTCTCCAGAGCCAGCAGATTCTTTCCTTTCTTTTTCTTTCTTTCTTTCTTTCTTTCTTTCTTTCTTTCTTTCTTTCTTTCTTTCTTTCTTTCTTTCTTTCTTTCTTTCCTTCTTTCCTTCTTTCTTTCCTTCTTTCTTTCTTTTTCTTTCTTCACATGTATATGTACACATGTGTGCACAAGAAGTCTTCCTCGATTGCTGTCCATTTTATTTACTGAAGCGGAGTCTCCTGATGAACTAGAAGCTTGTTGATTCAGTGAGTCTAGTTATCCCTAGAGATCCTTGGCCTCTCCTTCTTGATTGTTGAGATTGCAGGAGGGGAAGGGCGGGAGCTGCCAAGCCCACCTTGACTTTCACGACTCTTGTCTTCTGGCTTACATGGCAAGCACTTTGTCCACTTAGCCATCTCCCCAACTCTATCATTGGGTTCTGAAAGGTAGGGAGAAAAGCAGTTGGATGCTATTGTTACTGTCCCCTTTGGGCCAACCTGGGTAGAAAATAGATGCTCCTAGGCAGAGGTGGCCATGCTCGCTCACAACTGTATCCTCAGAGAATTTCCAGGTACCAGGAGACCTTGGGAAGGGACACACATAGCTTTGAGCCCCTCACCCACTGAACATTTGTCCTACTGTATGTAGTGGATAAGAGTGTGGAGCTCATGTCAACACAAGTGCACATAGTTCCTAGGAACCGTGGTACCTGGAAGACACTGGTTAAGGCAAAGAATCACCTTTATGTCCTGTGCTACTTGATGTCAGCCCAAGGAAGGAAATCTAATGACTCATTGGGTGAAAATGGACTATGTGGAAGGCTTTAAATCAAGAAGTTAATATCATTTAGTCAGAAAATGTATCTCAATAATATCTAATATTAAAAATAAAAGTTTTATTCTGTGCCACCATAGAAAGTTTCTGTCCCTGTATGCCTGAAAGAAAGAGGGATCTTGAAGACTGAGGTCTGTCTGCAGTGCATGTTGGCCCAACCAGCACCAAGAGCTGGCAGCAGTATTTAGTCATATGCATCTAGCTTATTATAAAGCACACCCCCCCAATTACTTGGAGAAAGAAGATATTGCCCTGTTATTCCTATCTTCTTCTTAACCATCCCCAGTATAGAGATGGCTACAAAATCTTCAGAAGCAATTCGAGTACCTCCGTAGCTTTCATCAGACGTTCTCTGTACAAGGGAAAGGGGAAAAATCGTTCTATCTTTTTATTTTTACTTTGCTTTAATCTTGTTTGATGATGTCTCAACAGGCTGGGACATGCTTTCTTGGATGGCAATTTCGCTGCGCCATATGTGTCTCTCACAGGATAGCAGAGTGAGATGAATCTTGGCAGGGAGAAAACTAAACACATTGACAAAGAAAAGAAAAAAAAATGATTTACTTAACTCCCTGTTGCCTGCATACATTTCCCCTCCCTTGTACTGTGACTCCTGGTGGTTCAGACTTCGGTTTTTACAACCAATTGTGTGACACGCAGTCCTCCGTTGATCACTGTTTCCTGATCACCTGCCCTATTTCTCCTGAAAACCCCACATGTTAAGCATTTTAGTGATCAGATTCCCTGAAGCCCAGGGAATGGGAAGAGGAAATCTGCTGGTCACCTAGACCCTCAGTGTGGGAAAAGCCCCAAGTCTGTCCTCTAAAAACAGCAGAAGCCCCTCCATCCTTTCCTTCTAGTTCATTGCCGACCACAGAGCTAGGGGCTGCTCCGTCATCTGGCCAGGTTGGGTCCTCAGTTCTTCCTGAGGTGATGGGGAGCCCTGTCTTCATTAACAGATTGATGTGATCAGTATATGTAGCATGTTTCAGTGACATAAGAGGTGACTACTGGTTTGGGCTATATCGGTCCTGTTATACTAGACTTCTGTTGTTTACACCACAAGGATTGAGGCCTGATTCACAATACCCAGCAGAACCCTGGTGGTAATCTCTTGGTCCTTACAAATTAGGCAGGGTGACTACTGGCTGTCATGTATTATGGCCCCTCTAGTGCCTGATGATAGCAGTGAAACTGTGGTATACACATAATATAGTACAAACACAATACTATATAGCACATATTATTTAGTATATATTTTAGAAGATTATATTGAATATATAATACTGTTTCTTGCTTTCATTAGAATAACTAATGACCTCGTTGTGACCTCTAGTGACCTGTTGTGAACTTCAGCTTAGAAAATGATGAAGCATTGGAGCTGGAGAGATGGCCTAGTGGTTAAGAGCTCCGACTGCTCTTGTAGAGGACCCGGGTTCGATCCCCAGCACCCACATGGCGGCTGAGAACCATTTGTAACTCCAATTCCAGGAGAACTCCAGTTCCAGGGGAATCCGACACCCTCTTCTGACCTCCGCAGCATTGCACGACACGGGTGCACAGACCTGCATGCAGACAGTACATTCGTACACATAAAAATAAATAAATAAAATTTAAAAAAAAAGAAAATGATGAAGCAATTTTAGAATATATCATGATTTAGGGGCTGAAGTAATGACTCTGCAGTTAAAAGTACTGACTGCTCTGGGGCTGGAGAGATAGCCTAGCGATTAAGAGTGCCGACCACTCTTGCAGAGGACCCAGGTTCAATCCCCAGCACCCACATGGCAGCTAAGAGCCATCCGTAACTCCGATTCTAGGAGAACTCCAGTTCCAGGGGAATCCAAGAACCTCTTCTGACCTCTGCAGCATTGCATGACACGGGTGCACAAACCTACATGCGGATAGTATATTCATACACATACAAAAATAAATAAATAAATAAATAAATAAATAAAAAATAAAGAGTACTGACTGCTCTTCCAGAAGCCTGGAGTTTGTTCACTTTGGTTTCCAGCTCCATGGTAGATGACTCACAACCATCTGTAACTCCAGGGACAGGGGATCTGACACCCTATGCTGCCTTCTGCAGACACCCCCATACCTGTGACATACACAGACACATGCATACATACACATAAATTTTTTTTAAAAATCTTTAATATATATTGTGATTTAGATGAAATAAAAAACAAATAAAAATATAAATAACTGTCTCACCTATATTTTTAAGAAAAACAGGACTAGGGGGTATCCACTTAAAGCATATTAGAAGCATTGTTTTATTGGGGGGGGCGGTCTGTGTTTGATGTGCTGGTAGAGCCAAAGGGCTGACACCGTCTGGAGCCCTTTTACCTATGGGTCAGAGTCTAAGGCAACGCGATTAGAATAGTGAAGAATTGTGACAAAGATACTTGAAGAAGCAGAGAGTACAATTCAGAATTAGTTGCCTTCAGTTGTGCATGTTGACTGGTACTTGATTTTTCTAAGATTCTCTCAGGCAGAAGGATCACTCTGCAGCTGGGGTTGGGGGGGGCAGTGGTAGGGGGAAATAAGATTTTTTAATACATAAAAAGCAATCTAAATGCACCATGTCAAACAGGCATTTAATGTTTTTTTGCTCCTGGACAAAATATTTTTATTTTCTCCTTTATACCCTGTCTTCAGAGAACAGAGTTCAGATAATTCCAGTCTTCTGAAAAATGCCTAAGATTTTGTGGTTGTGTGGACCCCACTCTCCCTCTGTTGGTCTTGCGGTTGGAATTCTAGTTGTGCTGAGCAAATGCGATGTTAATGTGGAATTTCAGCTTCTCCTTGTGTAAAAAGTCAAGCTGATTTTATTAAATTAGTGGATTCCATGTCTTAGGCTTTTTCAGCTTCTGCCCTGGAAATTTACAGTTGGATCATGTTTTAATGAAATGGCAATGTTCGTGTGGATTGCAGAGTTAATTGTTCGATTACCTAATGGTATACTTATTAGGTGCTAAAAGCATGCACAGGGCATAATAGACATATGTATCTCTTAATTGTACATTTGCTTGGTTGTGCAAATCGAAAGGAAGAGGTGGGAAAGATTACTGAATCTGTGGCAGAGAAAGAAGTCTGGCAATGATGTCATTTCCCCTTCGTTTCTTGTCCCACTAAAAACTCAAGATTAGACTCTCAAATCAGTGTCCGAGTTAAAAGTCTGTTTGGATGGGGTGGGTAAAAGGTGCGTGACTCTGGGAGCTCTCTTCTCCTGCCTTTTCTCTCCCCCCCTCCCCTCTTCCCTCTCTTTCCCTCCCTTCCCTTCACTTCTTCCCCCGCACCCATGCTTACCCCCAAACACCCTCATTCACATATAGACCTTATACTGCTATTGTTTGTATCTATTCGTATCCCTCAATACAAGCCATCAAGACAGAACTAGCCAATACTGATAATTGTGTATAGGAATACAGAATAGACAAAATATCATTGTGCATTGAAAGAAAACAAAAGATTGGCCACAGTGACTCATGACTATAGTCCCAAGTATCGAAGAGGCTGAGGAAGATTGCTTGAGGATGAGCATACATCTGGGGCCAACCTGGGCCCAGTGAGACCTCCCCCACCTCTATTTCTCTGAACAATAAGTAAATATTACCAAGAAAGAAAACAAGTTATTGTACTTTTTCTATAAAAGATATACTGCAATAACCCCCCCAAATAAATTATTTAAAGTCTCTTAATCTACAGAAAAAAAAATCTTCCTTTTCAGTTTTTTTGAGAATGGGCTGTGATTGAGTGGGGTATGGGTAGGTGTCCAATTTCTCTGAAATGAAACAGTATTTAGATCAATAGGAAAATGAGATGTAATCTGCAGGATTGGAGAAAACAACTCCTTTTCAGAAGGAAGAATTCTGCATTTTAGCAAGCTCTAAAGCTTTCAAATTACACTAGGAGGCAAAGCCTAGGAACTCTGGAAACATCTCCAGGGTTGGGCTAATGAGGAGTAGACAATGGCAGCCTGACACCCAGCCCAGGTACCTCACTCTTGGTCAGACATATGTCCATTTGCTTCCTTGGTGCTCAGAAGGGGACCTAATAGCCCAGGAATCCCTTTTGCTTTTTAATTAGTTTTTTTTTTAACTTTTAAGATAAAATAGATGTATAATTTAGTCAAATTATTCCATTTGTGCTACCTTAAAATAATAATAATTGTGTGCTTAAGAATAGTAGTTCAAAGAATGTAAGGTGTGGTGTCTATTGGGGGTGGGGGCTTAAAAATTCTCTCTCTTTTCCCCATCAAATACAATATGAGATAAGTCTCAGGAGGAGTCCAGATGAGGGATGAACAGTCGGATAAAAGCACTGTAATACCAGAAAAATCTGCAGCCAAACTACAGGTCCTTTGGCTAGTGGGGAACAGAGGAATAAGGTAAACAGTAGCCAGCTCTTGTGTAACAGAAGATTTAGGTATAATTTGTTTAAATAGAAGCAATAATGATTATAAATTCACATCTCCAATGTTAACAAAGACCTGGTTTTTGTTAGTTTGTGCTTTAGATTCTTTTTCAAGCTCAAGTTTGTTTTAGGCTAATGCTCTTGTCAATGGAAAAATGCAATTAGCTGTAGCTCCCCCCAACCACCCCTGCCCCTCCATAATATATATATATATATATATATATATAAATTTTTTTTATCTCTGACAACATAAAATAAAATGCTTTCCTTTTAGAACAGTGCCCAGGAAACATGGTTATCACAACTGAGTTGTTTTCGTAGAATTCTTCATGTCCCTGGGAAACAATATGGAATTGTTTTTGTTCTTTGCCACAGAAAGTATAACAAATGCATTTCAAAATACCTGCACTATAAAAACAGTGCTTAGAAGACAGAGAAAAATCAAAGCAAGAAATAAAAATTACAAACTGGTGGAGCCAGACCACTTTATCCATGATTGGCATGTACCTTTCACCGTGGTAGAACTTTGGGCCGGGGCCGGGTGACTTGTTTTTCTCCTTTTAATGCTGTAACCTTAAAAGCCGTTTTAGTTCTTCCCCTCCCTGTTTGGTGTAAAAGGGTCAGACTCCCTGGAGGACCTGGCCACAGAGACCCCCATGTTCTCTGAAGGTAGCTTGGTTGCAGGCCTGCTGCCCACATAGGCAGACTCTCCAGCAGGGTCCAGCTTGTCCTGTCTAGTTCATCGTCCACTCCATCAAAGGGTCTAATGGTCAGCAGAGGGGGCTAAATGTGTCCCCTGTGACCTGACATTAACGGAGTGGACTGGTTTAAGTGTTACTGAGGGTGTCGCAGAATGATTCGGACGCCAATACCCGTTTCCCTCAATGAGCCGTCATTTGGGGCATGACTTCATACAGAGGGCCCTGACACAGCCCAGCCCCGAAGTGCTCCTGGGGGATTCGCTTCACCTCGGAGACCAGCAGACAGCCCGACTGATCAATGCCCTCTGACAACAAGTGAAACAATCACCTTTTCCCTCACCCCTCCGCCCTGTGTGCCTCCCAGCCCCTCGCCCGTCTGACCAGCTTGAAAATGATAAAGATAAATTGTTTTATCTACACATAGAGGCTGACACCGAGAAAAGACGGGGGAAGGTGGAGACCCACCCAGTTTGTGTAGAGTCTTAGATTTCAGCTTTTTGCTTCTCATGTAATTTTGATGGGAAGAAAAAAAATCAGGCTGTATATCAAACGTAGGGCTTGACTGATCCAGGGGAGGGGGAAAAAAAAAAGGAACCTGGAGCAGTGAATATTTTTTGCCCATCTATAAGCTGGCCTGTGAACGTGAGCTTTGTGTCTATTGAGAAGACACAGGGCATTTTCTCTGTTTGGACTGGGATTTTTGATCAAACCATATGCATAGGAAATAAATATAATTTATAAGGTGTTTTTTTTTTTTTTAAAGAAGCAGCATATTTTTCCAAAGGGAAACCAACAATGTAACACTAAGGTGAGAGACCCTTAGAAAACAGCCTTGAAACACTTTCAAAAAGGAAGATTCCCTACAGGTTCTAAAATAACCATTTAAAGCATTTTTACATTCTTATTTATTTAGATTTGAAACAAAACCAAAGACAGAAAAATGTAAATATTTGCTTTCTGTCATAACCACTGTTTATTCCATGATTTCAAAACAAAAACCAGGTCCCTATAATAATATCCAAGAAAGAATTATGAAGCATTTGAAAGAATATTTTAAAGATATTTTAGATATATTTGAAGTACTTTATAAGTGGATTAACATATTTAAGAATTATATCCCATTTATTAATGATCTTTCTATTTTTCTTATTGCTTTCAATATAATATTTTTTCTTGAAATAATTTTCTTTTAAGCAGAAAAAGCAAAAAAATTTGTTAGATTGAGACTCACATTCCTTGTCTAAAAACAGACTTGTGTCTAAATATTTAAAAGAAAAAATGTCTATCAAAAAGCATTTCGGTCTCAAAGCATTACCTTTTGGACAATTTCTAAATGTTCCTTTTGTGATTTCTTAAAAGTAACTAAAATTCTACACACTGCTCTTTGCAACCAAATCTGGGTTTTTTGCCTACTAATAGCTGTCTCTGTCTCTGTGGTTTTTTTTTTTTTAATTGTTTAAGTAAACAGGGAAAACAAATTAATGAGAAAAGGATCAAATCATCTTATTTTTGATAAAGAATTCTCACCTACTGGTATTTTAAAATCATTATAATTTATTTACATAGCTATTCAAAAGCACTTCTTGTCTGTTGCTCTTTGTGGAAGTTTTCTTCTTGCTTTATTCTTTTTAAAAAAATGTTGACTCCTCTTAGTAGAACAGAGTAAATACATTGTATATTTAATGTTTGTGTTATTTAAAAAATAGCTTATCTTATAAGTTCCTTAAAGATGATGTTTGCAAAAGGTATGTATTTGCCTTACTTGAGACACACACACACACACACACAAAATAGAAGTATATTTTATTCTTCACAGGATCACATTAATAACAAATTCTCATCTTCCTTCTAGGAAGCACAATTATTTATTATATAATTGCACACATGAAAAATTAAAAAGAACTAAACTCCTAAAGTGTCAAAAGTCAAGCTTAACAAATTTAAAAGCAATGAAATGAAAACTCAGTTGAGCACAAAAGAGCCTTTTTGAATTTTGTGAAAAGCTACTCTAAGAACTAAAGACAAGGTCTGTGCCTCTAGTATTCAGTTTATTAGGTCCAGTGCTTGTCTTCAAAGGAATACACAGCCCTGTAGCTTTTAAGGATTTAGAGGAATTCTGAGAATTTGAGCACACACCCACCCCCACCACATCCAAAATGGATTCCTCTGTGTGCATTTGAGTCACAAATGCTGATTTGGGATATTTTCCTCAAGTGTTTGCCTCTGGCTATATTTGTACGTTTAGGTAAGTATGAAATTATTAGTCAGCAAAGGTAAGAAAAACAAGGAGGGATGAGACCCAACAAATATGATCCATATTATCAGTGGAAGAGTTGAATTTATCCACTGAAGAAGGTGCCAGGTGTGATTCCCTGTTCACGTAGAAAAGCCAGATTGCAGTGACTATTTGCTCAAACATCAAGTTTG
>VZQC01015175.1:1099266-1202377 GCA_009823505.1 Rhizomys pruinosus
TTTCATAATTCTACCTCCTTCCTTACCACAGACAGAGACAGAGAGACATTAGAGATAGAGATATGGAGACGGAGACAGAGAGAGAATATTTGAAGGCTTGAGGCTCTCATAGGATGACAGTTCATTTGAATTGCAAATAAAAACTAAGAGTATCACAAATATTGCATGGACTACATTTTTACAAAAAACAATGTACTATTTATCTCAAATTCAGATTTAACTAGGTTGCTTTTTTTAAAGTTCCATTTAAGTTTGGCAACCCTATGCAGATTTCTCTCCCCTCCAGACATTTCCTACAAATAAATGAAGATAATTATATCAAAACACCTATAAAATCCATTATCATGAAAGGATTTATTCAAATATTTTTGGGTCTAGTCTGTGACCCTGAAAAATGGGATGTTTCTCTCTGTGTGGAGGGTATGTGTATGTGTGTTCATAATGCATATAGAAGTGCGTGTGTGCATGTGTGTTCATAATGCATATAGAAGTGCGTGTGTGCATGTGTGTTCATAATGCATATAGAAGTGCGTGTGTGCATGTGTGTTCATAATGCATATAGAAGTGCGTGTGTGCATGTGTGTTCATAATGCATATAGAAGTGCGTGTGTGCACATGTGTTCATAATGCATATAGAAGTGTGTGCAAGTGTGCAAACATCATCCCAGCATTGGGGAGGCAGAAAGAGCAAGAGAGATGGTGTAGTGATTAAAAGCACTGGCTGCTCCTGCAGAAGACTCGGGTTTGGCTTCCAGCACCCACAAGCAGCTAACAACTTTCAGTAACTCCAATTCCGGGGGAATCTAAAGCCCTCTTCTGGCCTCGGTGGGCATTGCACATACATATAGGCAAAACACTCATACACCTAAAATTTTAAAAGCAAATAAATAAATAATGAGGTGGAGAACATTGAGGAGGATACCGACTTTGATCTCTGGCCTCCACATGCCTATGCACTCCTCTATGCATTATGAAGACACATACAAATGTATATACACATACCCTGCACACAGAGAAACAGCACTAATCATCATCATCATCATCATCATCATCATCATCATCATCTACCAGGGAAGCGGGAGACAGGACTGAGAGGGGAGACAGAGGAGGTGAAGCAGGTGGACTGCAAAGGCTCTGAATGGACCCATGGGAGGTTGGAAGGACCAGGACCCAGGTGTCATTCTCAGTACAAAGGGTTATCACACTTGCTCTCAGCCAGGGCATCAGAGAGTATTTCCAAGAGCCTTTATTTAATCTTTAAAATAAATAAAAGCATTCGATTTCTGGGTATTTGGTTTTGACTGCATGTTTTTAATACTTTATGGAGTAGCGGGGGTGAGGGTGACATATCAAATCCCACATAAATGTGCTGGGCTCGGAATAAATATTTATAAAGATGGGAATGTGGTCCTGGGTACGGGTGGATGGAGGCTGAGCATGCAGAATGAGGTACTGGGTCAGGCTGACCGTACACTTTTGGCTAACTGCTGGGTGGACAGGGACAGAGCTGTCGTATCTAAGAAGAACAGGAAATGTGTTCTTTGAGACAATTGCTATCTATCCCAAAAGGGCATGTTTTTTGCCTGGACCCAAAGACCTGTTTACAAAGCAAAGGCCAAACGGTCCATTCCCCCACATGCATGGGCCTCCGACCAGCTCCTATCCATGTTACCAGTAGCCTCAGCTGGCTGGTGTGTTTATGTCTGCATGCAGCTCACTGTGGGAAAGGACAGTTGTGTTTATGGTCTCCTTGTGGACATGTATGGCCAGTGTCAGATCTAGAAAACAATGAAAGAGCCACAGAATATGATTTGTCAGTGATTTTGTGCATTTGTGTGTGTAAGCATATGTATGCATGTGTGTGTGTGTGTGTGTGTGTAAGCATATGTATGCATGTGTGTTTGTGGAAGGGACAGAGGGTGATAACTGCTACCTTACTCAGTCACTCTCTACTCTATTTTGAAACAAGGCCCCTTATTAACCAGGAGCTTGCTAATCAGGCCAGCTTGGCTGGGCAAAAGCCTCAGAAACCCTCTGTCTCAGCCCTCTTGCCCTGGGGTTACAGGTACATGCCACTGTGCCCAGCTGTGTTACATGGATGCTGGGAATCCAAATGTGGATTCCTATGCTTGAGTTGCAAATGCCTTACTAACTAAGTCATCTCTCAGGTCCTGAAAGATAGTTTTTAAGTTAGAAAAAGAATAAGAGGTAAACAAATAAGTAAAATTAAAATGGTAGATGTACATCAGAGAGACAGACCGGCAGACACACACACACACACACACAGAGAGAGAGAGAGAGAGAGAGAGAGAGAGAGAGAGAGAGAGAGAGTTCTTGGGAAGTGGGTAATGGGACATCTCCAGGGAAGAAAATAACTATGCATCTCCTATCTGCTTTTGCTGATAGTAAAAATAAGAACATAGAGATATAAACTAGGTTTTTTTTAATTATTTAAAAATTTTATGCATATGAGTGTATCGCACCCCTGTCCTGCAATGCTGCTGGGGGTCATAAGAGGGCACCAGACCCCCCTGGAGCTGGAGTTATGGAATGTTGTTAGCCACCATGTGGTGCTGGGAATTGAAGCTAGGTCCTCTGTAAGAGCAGCCAGCGCTCTTATCTGCTGAGCCATCTCTCCAGCCAAGGGCTAAATTTTTTTAAAGAAATACTTGATGAGACTGGAAGATAGAACTTGAGGTATTTGAGATCCTGAAGCATAAAGAAGCTCTTCCTCTGTGGAATTCCCTCCTGTGAGAGCAAACATGTCTTCCCCAACATTGGATAATAAAGGTGCTTTCAGTATTGGGTGGTGGTAGGAGTTCCTGTTTCATTTCTATACACCTGGGGGGGTCCAACCAGCCTAAGAACTATGTCCTCGGGTTCACAGCCCAAGACACCCAGAAGCAATGTGGTTGCCAACAAAAGATACATTGTATTAAAAAAAAAAACTTGTCTACATTAAAAATGATGACATCAGGGCTAGGTATGGTAGCACATAACTTTAATCCCATCACTCAGAAGGCAGAGGCGGGCAGATCTCTTTGAGATCCAGGGCCAGCCTGGTCTTAATAGCAAGTTCCAGGTGAGCTGTAGGTACAGGTAGACTCTATCCCCAAAAGACCAATAGATAAATAAACTAATTAATAATAAACAATAAATAAATAAGTAAATAACAACAGGTTTCAAATTCTTCACCCTTATAGGGATGCCTAGTGTATACAGCTTAGAGCTGCTTGAAAAGAGCACACTGACATGTATAATATCCAAAATATGGCCCTCCACTTTCAGAACCTATGTCAGCCACAGCATCATCTGTGAATTCATAGTTATCATATATGTGAGTGTACGGAGAAAAACAGCATGCTTGTATCAAAAAGCAATTTCTTGCTGCAGTGAGTTTAATGTATTCAGTAACCTTCTGTTTATTTGGGTATTATTTGCTGAAAACACTTGGAAAGCTTTGGCGTAAGAGTGTAGGAAAACCCTGGCTGAGTGTTGAGACAGAGCGTCCCTCTTCACACACCAGCGGCCTGAACCACTCCGGCAGGCAGCGGAGGAGCCGTCTCTCTTTACTGCACAGCATCAAATAAGGTCAGTAATACTGCTGGCACGCCGCCTTCTTTTATGGCCCATGTTATCGAGGAAACCTGTAAAAGTTCCTGCTTTTGATATCTTGACCCACAATGTTGCTCACACGCTGCTTTGTGGTTTAGAGATTTAAAGAAACAGAGAGGGAAAAGGAGTGAGGGAGAGAGTTGGCCTTAGGTGATAAACAGCAAACAGCGGTGTAAAGCCGGAGGCTTTGTGGGAAACAAACAACAACAGGAGGAGGAAAGGAGATGAAGAAGAGAAGGAAAAAATATTCAAAGAAGAAAAGCGGAATAGGAGCCGCTAAGTGGGTCTGTAAGATGGGTTTCATCTCAGACAAGGCAGAATCGAATTCTAGACATTTCCAAACTCAGCTGCACTGCAGCTTGAAGGTGGAGACAGGTGTGTGGTAGACGTGGCTGCAAGGCCACAAAATGAACACTGAGAAGCCCCTGGAGACTTTCGTTCCCCTTTTGCCAGCTTTTAAAGGCAAAAATGTCTGTTTCACAACCCAAGTTTGTTTTCAGTGGGAATTTAGAATATCACGGCCATTCGCCCTGTGCTCCCCTCTTGGGATCCTACTTCTCAGGGGGGCCATGTGTGGAGCTTACCTGCTTTACCTGTGGCTGGTGGTACTTCTTCCTATAAGATGTCTTAGCCAGTGATGCTGGGTTCAGTGAACATCATTACTAAGGTGGCCAGTACATTATGTGTTGTTTTATAGCGTGTCTGTCCGAGGATGTGTGATGCTTGAAAAGGATCTGGGAAAAGATGTTCTCGTTGATGTTGGGAGTTTGCCTAAGGATCAGGAAGGGCAAATCTACCCGATTATTTTTCCATCTGCTCCCATGTGAAATGTCAAACTCTCAGTCCATGCCAGGGCCATGATTTTACAGTCTCTTAGAGCAAATGCCATAGTATTTGTATTTAGCCTGTGTATATCCTTCCAGTATACTTTCAGTTACCTCTTGGTTACCTATAATACCTCACATATCATAAATTTTATGTAAATAGCTGTTACGTGTTTAGGCAATAATGACCAAAAAGGTCTCCACATGTTCAGTACACAATATTTTCCAAATACTTTTGATCCACAGTGGGTTGAAATGACACTGCAATCCCAAGACTCATGAGTGTGGACTCTGTGGCTATGGGGGCTAAATCCAGAAAACTTACAAAGCAGTAATTACCGTGTATGAACTTGAAAGGATACAAGCTGCATTAAGCTGTGGCCTTTTCAATATTATGTTAACAAACTCCCGATCCCTTATTGATACAGATTTGAAGATACTGCAGCTTGGTGTGGAAGTCCTTAAGATTTTGATAAAATCAGCTCTTCAGTGGTCAGCTCTGGTCTTTTGACTGCATAGAAGGAATAAAAGCAGGCGCCACCTGTGGCTCTAACATCATTGTGTGTAGCTTCTGAAGAGGGACTGCTTTGGGTGTGGAGAAGTCTTCAGGCTGATTAGTCTTCAAACCTTCAGACATTTTCCTCTCATTAAGTATAGAGGTATTCTGTATTTGAAGGTGTCTGAGCTGACCCATGAAGTCAGTAAGATATGGCTTTAGAACTGGAATGAAAACAAAAGAAAACGCTTTCTTCTCTTCAGGTTAGGAGGTAGTATTTCCAGTACTGAACTCTGAGACATCAGCTGCTGAAGTTTTGAAGATGAGTATCAGTGAGGGGCATCTTGTCTACTTAGGTTTGGCAGTGTTGAGAGGATAAATTCAATTGGCCGTGACTGAAACAGGCCTCTTATTCGCCCAGCATGTGATGAAATAGATAACTTATTGCTGATATATTTGGGCTGCTCAGGTCAGATCAACCCTAAGGCAAATTAACATGAAGCTGAAAGGTAGGATTGGCTGATGCTCACTGTGTGAGTTTCTTTTTTTCTTTTCTTTAAATAATGTCATTGAATTAACTTATGCAAATACGTCTTCCCAAATAATAAAACACAGATCTCTTAGTTAACTGTATGCCAACCGTGTATTGCTCTCATTCTAATAACAGCTGATTAGTTCCTCTGGTCATGGAGTCTGAAAATGTAGCCGCTGACAGATCTAGACTCTTGTGGGTTCCATAAGAGCAATACTGGGAATGCCTCTTGTGATAGGGACAGCTTTAGAGAATCAAGATGGACTGGTGTGCTGTTTCTCAGGTGTGGTCTGAGTACTGCCTCAGGTAGCACGCTGAACAGCATTACTTAATAGTTCATTTATTCTAAAGCACACTAAAGTGCAATTAGCAGATGAAATCCATGACTTTACAGATATTTGGGGTTACATTACAATTTAATAAAGTTACATTTTGTGCGGAGGCAGTGAAGAATATTTCCTTCCTGTGGTACATTGACTTTGATGGGACATGGTTATGGGAGAAATCATTTAAAAAATGGTACAATGGAGCTGGATAAATGGCTCAATGTTTAAGAGCACTGGCTGCTCTTGCTGAGAAGCAGGATTCAATTCCCAGTACCCACATGGCAGCTAACAACAGTCTGTAACTCCGGCTCCTCGGGAATCTAACTCCCTCTTCTGGCATCTGCAAGCACTACATGATGCAGGCGCACTTAGATGCAGGCAATACACTCATACACATAAAATAAAACCAATAAGTAAATATTTTAAACGGTATAAGAATATCAGCTGTTGACCAAGACTGACCATCAGGCACTGCTGCCGGTGTGAACCGAGGCTGTAGCTTCCAAAAGTTTCACCTCCAAGAACCTGGTCTATTTTTTACTCATTTAAACTTCATATTTTGAAAGACTTTTTAAATCTTTTTTCTGATATGAACTTCATGGTTTGAAGGATTCTTTTCAGCTTACACAAGTACACTCATTATCCAGTAATTCACTTTTCCATTTAAGGCTATCTATACCTGCTGACAAGCATAAAGTAATCAGTATTGGTGACTGAACTGGTGTAACTCAGGCCAACCCCAATCAAGGAAGCATAATGTATCCTTAGGACATTTGTATACAAGTACCTCAAACCACCGACAGCTCTGCAGTGATGAGGGGGGGGTTGTTTTAAAGATAGAGGGAACCTCTGGAAGCCAAGGGCCCAGCATCTGGAGCAGCCAGAGCCAGGAGCTGGAACCAAGCACCCCAGGCAGAAGTATTGCTTGGTCCTCTTTGTAAATCATTCTTCTTTCTCACCACCTCTTTCACTGCTGCATTATCCAAATCCAAGATGTCTTCACTCCACTCCTAACTTCGTATCAAAGTAGTATGAAGGACTGGCTCTCTGAGGGTCACTTTGTCTCTGAGGAAAAGATTCTGACTGACCCTGCTGGAATCAAGTGTCCATGCTGATCTCACCACGCATGTGCAGACATCCAATCATAGCAGATCTTGAGAGAGTTAAATTTAATGGAGTTATGGAAAGCCCAGTTTTTACATAGAACCATTATTAAAAAGAAAATTAAGTGGGATGTGTTGGTGCACGCCTTTAATCCTAGCACTTGGGAGGCAGAAGCAGGTGGATCTCTGTGAGTTCAAGGCCCGCCTGGTCTACGAAGTGAGCTTCAGGCCAGCTGGGACTAAAGAAAGACCCTGTCTCAAAAAGACAAAAAAAAAAAATTAAATTAAATTAAACTCATAACTGAATAATAAGTAAGGAAAACAAATCTCTTACTGATTGTCCTATTTTACTATGATTTATACTCCTGAAGTTTCCATGTCTCATAGAGATATTGTGCACCTTTCTTCAGCTTTAAACCAGCGACAGGGGGAATGTTTACACCAGGGAAAGTGGCAAATACTAAAGATTCCTGGGGAGTTCTTTTCACTTTTTCTTTCTGGACAGCTTGTTTTTAAACACTCACCAACATCTCCTTTCATCTAACCTCAACAGACCTATCTTAGTTTCCTTTATCCTGCTGTGATAAAATACTCCGACCAAAGCAATTTAAGGGAGAAAGGGAATATCCAGGCTTATAATTTGAAGGGACAGAGCCCATTATGGTAGGAGAGGCTGGAGCGGGAGGCCAGGCCATCATATTGCAAGGGGAACCTGGAAGAAGAAAAGGAAATGGAGCCAAGCTATAAACCCTCAAAACCCACCCCAGTGATGCACTTCCTCTGGCAAGGCTCCACCTCCTAAAGGTTCCATAACCTCCCCAGACAGCACTACAAGCTGTGGACCAAATGTTTAAAGACAGGAGCCCATGGGGAACACAGGGCCTGGGTCTCTGCCCCGCTGAAAATAGTGACAGCATTTTATTTTGTGGCCTAGTCATGGGACCAGAATCATTAAGGGAATCAGCAGTTATGAGCTGGACTATGCCTACCACAATCTAGAGACCTTCCTTTTGTTTAAAGTAAATATCTTTAAGCTTGTTACCTTGCTAACTTGTTAAATATCACCAGAAAGTGTCCGGTTCCTTTATTTTGTGATGATGATGGTGATGATGATGATGGTGACGATGATGATGGTGACGATGATGATGGTGATGATGGTGATGGTGATGATGGTGATGATGGTGATGGTGATGGTGATGATGGTGATGGTGATGGTGATGATGGTGATGATGGTGATGGTGATGATGATGATGTGATGATGATGATGGTGATGATGATGATTGATGATGGTGATGGTGATGGTGATGATGACAATGGTGGTGGTGCTGATGATGGTAATGGTGATGATGTCAATGGTGGTAGTGCTGATGCTGGTGGCAGTGTCTCATGGTTTCTAAGCACTGTTTTAAGAACCGTGCATATGTGATTTTAATATATCCTCAGAACACTTGTACTACAAACAGAATTAAATTTAACAAATCTTTATTATCTTTAATATCTGCCAGATACTGTTCTACACAGGTGAGCTACGCCAATGAGCAAGGCTAAGATGCTTGGAGCTGGTGGTCTATCTGAGAGTGGCAACTATATACAAGATGAAGTTGCTCATCACGGTGTATGGTACAGAGTGATACAGGCAGTAAAATAAAACCTGAGGACAGTGGGGTAAGAGGAACTGACGTGTCTGTGTACGGGCACTGGAAGCCATTTTAACTGGATTGTCAAGGTAGAACTCAAAGGGGAAGTATTTGAGCAAGGGCTTGGAGGACACAAGGGGACTTTCTTTGGGGATTTCTTTCTGTCCTAGACAGAGAGAACTGTAAGAGCCCTGACTCTAAGATAGAAACAGGTCAAAAGAAGCACTTAGAAGACCAGCAAGGCTGGGCCTACTGGGCAGAGGGTAAGAAACAGGAAGTAATAGAGGTAAGGTTGGTAGGAGTCTTCCATCTCTTTGTAAGCTCTTGTGATGCCATCCAGGTTCCAAAAAGATCATTCCAGCTTCTGGACTGGGAACAGACCAAGAGCCAGAGCAGAGCAGGGCACAGAGCAGTACAGAAATGCTTCAGCCATGAACCAAGTGAGACATGATGTAGCTCTAATCTGCCCCGGGACGGAGGGGGAAGCACTGGATGATGAGAAACGGTTAGCAGTGAGATTCTTGATAAATGGTGGGAAAGTGGAAAAAAGTGAGAGAGAGAATGTTAACATCAGCAGAAATGATCACAGCTGAGAGGCAGACTTAGAGGCAGTTTAGCATGGTCAACTTTCAGATATCTAATAAAAACCTGAGGAACCCAGCTGGAGAGATGGCTCAGCAATTAAGAGTGCCAACTGCTCTTGCAGGGGACCCGGGTTCGATTCCCAGCACCCACATGGCAGATAAGAACTGTCTTTAACTCCAGTTCCAGGGGAATCCAACAACCTCTTCTGTCCTCCATGGCATGGCATGACACAGGTGCACCAACCTACATGCAGACAGTACACTCATACACATAAAAATAATAAATAAATAATTAAAAAAAAAACCTGAGGAACAATGTTGAGTGGCCCATTAGCTACTCAAGCTTCAATTTTGGAAAGGAATTCTGGGTTAGAGATACATAAGTACATCTGTGAGGCATAGGTGATATCTAAAGCCATGAAAACAGATGAGGTACCCAAAAGAATAAGGCCCGTGATCCAACAGAGAAAAATATTGATGATTAGGAAGGAGATGGAGGAACGAGAGAGAGAGAGAGAGAGAGAGAGAGAGAGAGAGAGAGAACCTTTGGTTGGTAGGAATGACTGAGTGTAGAATGTTATAAAAAGCTTAACTTTTGATAAGAAATTGAATAAGTTATCCATGGTAAAAAGAAGGCAGAATGTGAAAATGTAGATGCTGGTTGGATGGTTATGATGTGATAGTCTTTGGAAATCCACTTGAGATTTCTTCATTTTCCTTGGTGAAGTAGGAAGCAGGGTCTCAGCTGAGTGTGAGGATGAAGTGGAAGCATTGATGGCCCGAGATAGAAAGAAAAAAAAAAACATCTGGGAGTGTGGTGTGGAAAAGGGAATAGGTGACTACACTGATGGTCGAGGAGCCTGATTCGTCCAACTGAACAGCTGAGTTCTAGGGTCATGATTGGATAGAAATGATTATTCCTATCCCAGTGAGGAATTCCAGGCAGGAAGAGGCTGAGATATTTACCCGAGTCTACATACCGAGAAAGTGGACAGTCAGAATTCAAGTCCAGGTAGCCTAGCCCTGAAACCTACCCTTCATGCTTTGAAAGTTAACTCATGAACAGCTGTAATTTCTGCTTCTGATGATGACCACTAAAATAATCTTCTACCTATAGGACATGGTAGGTCCATAAGTCATATCTGTTAAAGACAATATCCTTAATTAAAAAAAAACTGTAAAAAAATTCTCAAGAAAAGTAGAGAAATAAATTCTGGGTCAGTGTTTCTTGAGAAAAGATTTATTATTATAAAATTATTGAAAGTTTTTCAAAGGCATCTGAATAGTAGGGAATGTTGACCTGAAAGGTTGGGAGAGGTCCATCTAGACATGTTAGGCAAATGAGATATTCTTAGCAGCACTAAAGGGCAAATAAAGGTGGCCAGGACTGTGCCAACCAGAGTCCAAAACCAATTAGACACAGAACAAAGATTCCCATTAGGAAAGGCAAGGCAGCTTAAATCTTTAAGGAGCCATGCAACTGGTAAGTTCTCTTAACAAATAATGACTATTCCAAATATAAAAGTTGTCTGGTATCAATGACCTAGAATAATTTATAAGCTGTATTTCATCTCCCCTGTTAATCAGTATCTCCCAAACAATTTTTAGGTTTTCAGTGTGTGCTGTCTTTCTCACACGTAGCTCTAGCTCAGTGGCCAACTAGACGTCAAGCCTAAATAGGGAGACAGAATTCGATTCAAAACCATGCCTGGGTGTCAAGCATATTCTGTGCCAAACACTAGGTTGATGAAGATGAATAAAATTTGGGCTCATGAAGACCATAATATAGTTCTAATATTAATAAGTAAACAGACCATCACCATAGCCCAAGGAAAGGGCATATACTGCAAAATATATAAAAGGCAGCATCTCCAAAGGCATAATGAGCTTACCTTAATCAATGGAAGTTTCTAGAAATAGAAGAAGGATGGTGGGGTTAAAATCACACTGTAGAGGGGCTGGAGAGATGACCTAGTGGTTAAGAGTGCCGACTGTTCTTGCAGAGGACCTGGGTTCGATCCCCAGCACCCACATGGTGGCTGAGAACCGTCTGTAACTCCAGTTCCAGGGGAATCCGACACCCTCTTCTGACCTCCGCAGTACTGCACGACACAGGTGCACAAACCTACATGCAAAACAGTACATTCATACACATAAATAAATAAATGAATAAAAAATATTTTAAAAATCACACTGTAGAATGTTGCTACACACTACACACACACACACACACACACACACACACGAAAGATGTGTGGTTAGCAGGTTAGAAGCTCTGGCATTGTTGGCAGCTTTGTGCACAGACCACAGATTTGCAACTCTGGTTTAGGGAACTTGAAAGCCTAGCTTATTAATAACCTGGATAAAGGAAATGGGTTTCAGCTATGGAATCTCATATCGGGTTGTCTCGGTCACACCTGAAATGCTTAGAGCCATCAATATATTTCAACGGCTAAATACAGTGAAGTTCCTCCATAACACTACAAAACAAAAACTCCCTCACAGGGATGCATCGAATATCTCCAGGAAGTTCTTTTCTCAGAACTTTTTATGTCTGGTTGCTTCCTGTCATACACAGCCCCAGCTCATCTAAGCCGCTAAGAAATAGACGTGACAACAGGGACGTGCCAGCAACAGTTACCATTTTCACAATTATTTCCAGTACTTGAGATGTGAATTTGAGAGTGGGAACATTATTCTCCCCTGAACTATGATCTGAGTTATGTGCCATCGACTCCCTCTGAGGTGTTCCTATTCCTGACACTTTCCTATAGAGTGTGATGAGTGTGGTCCCGTTTGACATCTGGGCAGTAGACATCAGTCAGATAACAGTGATGTCAGGCCCACCAGCTGATGTCAGCAGCTCCAAGGAGCCAGCAGCCATGGGCCCTTCACTGTCTGCGTAATTTCTTTCCCTGGGAGTTGTGTGAACACATCACAGGAATGAAACTGCCAAGCTGACTTCCCCCGAAGAGCTGAGAGAGTTTGGGATTTTTGTTTGTTTGTTTTTAATCACTTTCCTTGACATCAAACTCATAGATTTCTTCTTTCCTACACAGGCTTTTTGTTCTTATTGTTGTTGTTAGCTTACCTAAAACTAATAGCAAATCTATTGACTAGGGCAGCCTTCCCCTTCGCTGCTGTTCTGTCCAATGGCAGAGTTATCATCCACATACAAGGGGGTAGCCAACAGAATAAAATATAGGACTGTGGCTGCAGAGGTGGCTCGGGGGTAAAGTTCCTGTCACGCAAACAGGAGTTTGGATTCCCAGCACCTATGTAAAAAAGGAGTGGTGGTACACGTGCACTGGGAGTTGGGGGGGGTTGAAAGAGGGGATCCTTAGAGCTCTCTGGTTAGCTGATCTTGCTAAATATAAATCTACTCCAGGTTCAGTGAGAGACCCTGTCTCAAAGAATAACGTGAAGGGGGTGAAGAGATTGCTCAGGAAGTCAAGTGTTTATCCAGTAAGCATGAGTTCAGGGTCCCTAGCACCCATGCAAAGAGCTAGGTTTTGCAATACATGCCTACGATTTCAGGACTGTGAGTCAGACACAGGCAGATCCTCAGAGCTCACCATCTAGCAAAATGGTGACCTCTAGGTTCAATGGGAAGCTCTGTCTCAAAACAATAAAGTGGAGAAGTAATTAGCAAGACATCTCACATTAATGTCTGGCCTTCACATGTGCTCTCCACATGTGTGTACATATACACATCCACCTCCACGTAAAAATAAGCTGGTGAATGATAGAAGATACCCATTGTCAACGTCTGGCCTTGCATGTACATGCACACATACATGCATATACACATGAGCACACACAGAAGCATCCAACACACACACACTCACACACACACACATATACACACAGGCATAAGGGGGGTCAGTATAGGATAAACTAATGTCTTGATAGTTTAGACACCTGGTATATTTTCCTGTTTTATTAAAGTAGAGGGAAGCTGCTCACTCCATGGACTCATCATGGGTATTGTTTTCCTATAATGCGTTTATGTTGTGGAAACTCTCTCTTTGTATGCTCATATTTTTATCCCTTCTCATCCTCAAAGAAGCCTTAGCTTAATTGTCAAACATGCTATGGAACTAGGAATTCATTACTGGCTCCTCTCAGTTCAGAAGGCTGGATAGCTAGCTGCCTGTCCTGAGTTCAGGAGACTGAGGTTCAATAGCTTCGTGATGAAGCTGAGGTCCTGAGTATGAATCTCATGGTGCCACTTACCTTGGCTATCTGACTGCAGACCCTAACTCTCCTCTGACACTGCACCTCCAAAATGCTGTGTTGATCAAAGCCAGATTGGGCAAGAGGCTTTGACCAGGAAGCACTTTATCGCTACTTTGGGAACAAGAACTCATGCCTGGTCCATTTCTAAAAGTTAGTGCACAAGATCAGTTCTTTCTTCAGGCTGCCCTAACTCAAATCAGGATTCTACTTTCTCTGACTTTCCTATTTTCAAGATGTTAATTTTAGGTTCCAGTAATCAGTGTCTACCTAGAATATCCTGTACTGGGATTATAAACTCCTTGAAGACATAAACCATATTGAACATTGAACACATTTTATATCTTTTACAGTGCTATTGCATGCTCAATATATATTTGTTAAAATAGATAAAAGCATAGATGGATGGACGGAGAAATGGATGGATAAATAAGTACATATGCTATCTTTACAAATTTGTTGGGTAGTACTTCTATTGATATCCATCAAGGACTGATAACCCTGAAATGTAAAATGTAGTATAATAGCCATAATGGTCGTACATCTACACAAACTGATAAATTTGATAAGGTAGAAAATATTATCCATAATATGTTGATAATGCCTAGTATGTCCCATACTGCTAGAATAATGAGCACCCCCAAGCAGTAGAACTGTTCTGCAGACCGTCACACAGGACAGGACTGGATCACGCCCTTAGTGTGTACATTAGTTTTCCATTCATCCATAACAAGTCACCCCAACACTTAGCAACTACAACAACCAACGTGTTAGCCAAGTTGCCTAGGGTTAGGAAACTGGATGCAGTTTAGCTCAGTGCCTCTGTCTTAGTTTGCTTTCAATTGCTGAGATCAAAACACTGACCCAAACCAACTTTGGGAGGAGAAGATTTCTTTTGTGTTACATCCTCCAGGTCATAGCTCATCATGGAGAGAAGACAAAGCGTCAACTCAGGGCAGGAACCTGGAGTACAGACTATGGAGGAATGCTGTTTACTGACTTGCTCCCTTGGCCTCTGCTCAGCCTGCTTTCTTATACAGTAGTTTACCACCTGCCCAGGAGTGGCACTATGCACAATGGTCTGGGCCCTCCCGTGTCACTCAACACTCACGAAAATGTCCCACAGGCCAATGCAGGATGACATTCCTCAGTTGAGGTTCCCTACACCCAAGAATGCCAGGTTGACAACTGAAACTGTCCAGCACAGCCTTTCATAAGGTGCAATCAAGGAGCCTCCAGAAGCTTCTTTTGTTTCACGCCTTGAATGGGGTGCACCCATTTCCAAGCCTTCAGGTAGCTGGTAGCGTCTTCTGGGTCCTTACTGGCTATCCAGTGGAGTCATAGATGCTGCCTCATGGCCTTATCTCAAGGGCAACTCACTATGGTAGCTTGCTTCTCTGGTGTGAGGGCTCTGTGGCCATGTGAGATGTAGGGATGTCAACGTCGTAGCCTACAGAAATGAAAAGCCACCATGTTTACTGAATTCTACTGGATGGCAATGTTGGATCTATCTGGCCAGGGGGAAAGTCCTTGACATAAGGACTCTAGTTCTAGGAATAATTATGGATTATCTTGGCTATTGTCAGCCACAGTGTGTCCTCGAACTTCACAGCAGGACTATCTGTGAGCTACCATTTGTTTCCCTGTATGTGTATACAGTGTTGGGTCAGAAGATGGTGCCAAATAGATCACAGAAGCAACTTGCTTCCAAAGCGAAATCGCTCAGCTCCGTTTCCACCCACTGTCGAGGGGAGCCTGGCTTCTCTAGAAAGTTTTACCAACCACTAACTTCTGCCTTCCCCACTAAAATAAACAGTGACAGATTTCTGAGCGAATCAAACAGAGGTCTAGCTCTGGGGCTCTCTGTAGGATTGCAGGATGGCTTTCCCCAAAGAAGTGTGAGGTAGGTGTGTGTGTGTGTGTGTGTGTGTAGCCAAGAAAACCTGGTTTGATGTTGGTAATGAAGCTCACTCTGCGCCCAGTTGTCTCTTCTATGTGAAATGAGTGCTTCCAACTCACTAAAATCTCTTAGGAATTTATTCCTTTGTGTCCTTTTAAGTGAGGATTGCCGGATGGTTATAATCAAAGAAATTCAGTATGCTGTATGGGGAGAGAGGGTGTTTTTAAGCCATTTTTGCTCCGAATGGTCATTTGCCCTCCAAGCCCACTGTTAGTGCCAAATCTCCTTAACTCCTTAAGCAAGATAATGACGTTTTATTAAAGAGCAATTGGTACATTATTAGCCGCCAGGCTTAAGGCGCTGAAGTGTCATCTTTCTCCTGCTCCCCTTGGCTGGGATCTGCATGGTTTAAGCTGCTTTTGAGATGTGAAGTTCATGGCAAGGAGTTCTCATCCCCACTTGGAATTAGCCAATAAATTAGAATAACTAAGTAAGGATGGGTAGGAGAGAGATTGCACGGGAAGCGGAGGCCAGGGCCTGGGTCGTTTTGAATATGGAACGAAGCCTGGTTTAGGTTTTGTATTTTATAGGTTTTAAAACAAAGCAAAAGTCTAACATTAAGGATCAAGGTCAGGGTGTTATCTTTGGTGGGTGAACGGGGTGAGGGTCATGAGGTCCCAGCTTCTACCCAAGACTTGGCCCCTCCTTCCTGTGGAACATTTATTTCCTAAGCTTCTGTCTAATTAATATAAGGCCTTGCTGGAGCTCAGTGGCCCTCATTGGGCCTGTCACTCGTTAATCAAGCGACCCTTCTAGCCTTGGGTAATGACCTTGAAAGAATATATCAGCCCATGATGGCGGAAGTGAGGAATTAAATTGTTTCTCTGAGTGCTTATGGTCATTGCTGACAATTTATATGTCACAGCTGCCCTGGGCTGGCCGGGCCGGCCATTGTACCGCAATCATTTTCCTGGCTGGGAATGGATTGCTTGCCAGACAGGGACCAAGCTGGCTCCTGTACATCTCCATCCTTATACTCTTTTCCCCTCCCCCCACCGTCTTTTAATCACGTCTTTGTTTGAGAGGTAGGGATTTTACAAAGTTAAAAGCTTTGTCATTAAGGCCACCAAGAGCCAGGAGCTCGGGGTAAATCTTGAGCCCGGCACTGTTGCCGGGCTTTGTCCCCAGGCACGCTCTTCTTGCCTCTGCTGATGTAAGGTTTAAAAAAGCAGTGTCTTGAGAATTACCTTAGCTCAAAACTCATAAGAGAAAAATTACTGGAAATATTAAAAGGCTGCAAAGGCTGTATTGTGCACAAGTGATTAAGCCTGGACCCTTCCTGGGTCTGTCTGGGAGGTCAGGGAGATATTGGTTGCTGGTCCAGAGAGAAATGGGCCAGAGTGGAGACACTCATCCTTTCTGCCTCTTATGGTGGTATATTTAGGCCTAGTGGTGTCATGGGTATGCTGGTGTATGTATGGCTCAAATTGTACTGTCACATCAAGACAAATGGTATCTGAACTTGCAAACAGTTGACTATTTTTTTTTTTTTGGTCTTTTTGAGGCAGGGTCTCCCTTTAGTCCCAGCTGACCTGGAGCTCCCTATGTAGACCAGGCTGGCCTTGAACTCACAGAAATCCGCCTGCCTCTGCCTCCCAAGTGCTGGGATTAAAGGCTTGGTCGACTATTTCTTTTATCCTTCCCTTTCCTCTTCTATTGGTTCTTCTTCTTTTGTGTGTGTGTGTGTGTGTGTGTGTGTGTGTCTGTGTGTCTGTCTGTCTGTCTTTGGTTGGGGACCTGCATATGTGTGTACATTCTTATGCATATCAGAGGACAACTCTAGGTGTCTTGCCTCAGGAGCTGCTCTTTTGTTTTGTTTGACAGGTCTTTCACTGTGACCTAAGACCTCCCAGTTAGGATAGGCTGGCTGGCCAGTGAGCTTCACAGACCTACTTATCTCTACTTTTGAGCAATGGGGTTAGAAGCCTATGCTACCATATCCAACTTTTTTTTTTTTTTTTTTTTTTTTTTTTTTTTTGACAGGGTCTCCCTGTAGCCCCAGGCTGTCCTGGAACTCGCTCTGTAGACCAGGCTGGCCTTGAACTCACAAAGATCCGCCTGCCATATCCAACTTTATGTGGATGCTATGGGTTGAAGTTGGTCTTCAGATTTTCAAGGTAAGTCCTTTCCTAACTGAGCCATATCACGGTCTTTATTTGCTAATCTTCAAACTAAGTCAGTGAATTTAAAAAAAGCTTTTCTCCTGCAATATGGACTGAGTCATTGTTTTACTATATTTGGCAATTGAGTTTGGCAAAGAATTCCTACAGAGGATTGTCTTGTTAACTGACAGGCAACAAATAAATAGTGCACCCTCTGCATCCCATTCACATCTCAATGACTGGATTCTGGGTATTTGCTTTTTATATATAGTGGCCTAACTTTGTCTTGAAAAAAAAAAGAAAGAAAAAAATCCAAACTAAAAAAAATAGTCAAAGAAGAGGAGTTTATATTTCTCTAATGAAGATATACAAGTGAACAGTAGGCACCTAAAAAGCAGGCAACATCTCTATTCACTACAGAAATTCAAATTAACAGCATAAGGAGGTATTACCTCACCACTGTTATTAGTAAAACTATTACTGAAAAGTGAATAGAATAGGTTTTGGTGAGATGTAGAAAAATTAGAAACCATGAATATCATTATATAAAATATAAAATGGTGTTATTTTATGGAAAACAATATACAGTATCCTTGAAACATTAAATATAAACCTGTTATATGATCTAGCAATCACCCATAGTGGGTATTTATCAGTAAGATTTAAAAACCAGTATCACTAAGCAATATCTGCACTTCTGTGTCATTAAATTATAAATAAGGGACTTAAAACGTTTTCAAACTAGAAAAAAAAATATAAATAGGGGCCAACATATAAGAATAATCTTAGTTTAAATTTTTAGGTGACAGGACAAAGAAAACTGATTTAGCATAAAATAGAATATTATTCTTTGTAGTGTTTTCCTCCAAAGACCCATATCAGTTATGGGGCCTGGTACCTTCATTGTCCTACAGATCTTTCAAGAGCCAGTGGGTTCCTCCCTCTTGGACTCTGACATAACTTGCTGTATTAGAGTTTCTTTTCCTTACCCTTATTTAATGCCACCATTAAAGACAAACTCTATAGTATAGTATTATTGTTTTAAAAATGAATCATAGCTCTGTTGAAATTAAACCTAATTTTCTAGGGGCCCAATATTTGCATTTTAAATAAAGAAGTTAAAGTAGATTAGACTTTTAAGTGCCTAAAGAAGACCAGGACTCAATGTATCTGAAAACACTACTAAGAGTAGAGGTCTCCAAACCATTGGCTTCTCTGGACCACATTGGACGAGGAAAAATAGTTTGGGGACATTAAATTCACAAACTAACAAAAGCTGATGCAAAAAATATAGTCTGTGTATAATTTTTGTGATATTCAGTATAGTGGGGAAATGTTTTTTTAAAAAGGCCTCACATGGGACCCTTTTTGAAGAAGCCTTTAAAAGTAAGTCCTGCTGGGCATGGTGGTACATGCCTTTAATCCTAGCACTCGGGATGCAGAGGCAGGCAGATCTTTGTGAGTTCAAGGCCAGCCTGGTCTATAGAGCAAATTTCAGGACAGCCAGGGCTACAGGGAGACCCTGTCTTGAAAAGACCAAAATAAATAAATAAATAAATAAATAAATAAATAAAAATAAAATAAAAGTAAGTCTTATCAAATTTCTAATCACTAATAAAACAAATGAATATAAAAAAATAAAATTGAAGGGAAAAATGTGAACCCCAAAACATATTTTGGAATTAACATAGTTTATTCCTGGAGATCATAATTTTGATATATATATGTGTTGTTTATATAAGCATAATTTGGAGTAATACAAAGGAGAGGGAACAACAACAACATAAGGACTGGGTCAAAGAACTGACTGATGCAGTTAAATTCTGCCCCCCAAAACAAGCCTCTGCAGAAAAAATCCTTGGAAATACTGAGAGAAAGATGCAAGACATGTATGGCAGAATGCATACACTGAGGTCGGGGAAGGGGCAGAGAGAGGGGAATGTACCCAAATTAGACTGAAAAATGATGTATGAAATATACAAAATGTCAATAAAAAAGAACTTAAAAGAAAAAAACAAAATGAACAACCAAAAAAAAGTGCTAGTAAATTCATGTTCTAGTTTGCCTTCAATTGTTATGACAAAACACTCTCACCAGTACCAACTTGGGGAAAAAGGGTTTATTTGTCTTAAATCTCTCGGGTTCATCACCGAGGGAGCCCAAGCTCAGGACAGGATCCTGGAGGCAGGGGCTGAAGCCCAGGCCATGGAGGAATGCTGCTGACTGGCTTGCTTTCCTGGCCTGTGCTCAGCCTACTTTCTTATACAACATAGGACCACATACCCAGGGGTGGCACTGCCCACAGTAGGCTGAGTTCTTCCACATCACTCAACAATCAAAAAACTGTCTCACAGACATGGCCACAGGCCAGTCTAATGGAGGAAATTCTCCAATCGAGGTTTTCTTTACCCAGGTGTGTCAAGTTGACAACTAAAGCTATCTAGCACAAAACATATACTAAAATTTCAAAAGGAAATTCCCAACAGGACTCTATGGGGGTAGAAGAGAGGTGACTATGGATCAACTGAGGCTTATTAGTGCTTCTCCAGCTTGGAGTATGCTTCTATTTTGAATCAATGAGCAACATTTGCCATACCCAGGAAAATTCTTCCTGGGGTCTACATGGCCTGAGGGGTCTACTGGTCTCTGTTCTTCCTTGAATTTGGATATTGTTCTTTTCACGTGAACAAGTTGGTTGCATACGTTGGGTAGTTGGAAGGAAAGAATGGGCAAAGAGGAGAGATTCTGCCTAATTTCCTCAGTACCCTGGCTTTCTATGAAATAATACCAATATTCATTCTGCCCTTATCCTGTATAAGGAAAGACCATGTATGGACTTGAAAGCCTCCTGATAACACAAACACCAAGGAAGGTGGACTGGTGGAATGCAAGCTTCTAACAGGAGTTACAGCAAGATGTCTTTGGTGGGGCATGCATGCAAGTCCAAGGACATCTTCATCTTATCTTTGGATACCTCACTTTAACCAGTAGAATAGCTTATATATCACCCAGGAAGAAAGCAAGGGTTTGAGTGACAGGATCTGTTCATTTGTTCACCGATCTGCATACGAGAATCCAAGAGGATTCTTAGCTCTCTAGGAGTTTCCATGAAGGAACTGCAAAAGTCACATGAGAGTGACTTTTACCCTTTGCCTTCCTGTTTTTACACATATGTTCTCATGGAAAGGCCACAAACTGCACATCTGAGGCCTGAATTCCGGCCTTCATTCTGCCCCTCCCCCCGTATCAACTGTGCAAGAAGCACCATCCTTAGGAAACATCACCATCTATCAGTTTTAAATGAAGGGGTTGGACTTGCTCATCCCCATGGTCTTGGCAGCATGACAGCTCTGTAATTCCAGAGGACTGCCTGTCGCTATCTTATGGACAGAGCCGAATAGCAGGAATGTGTTTATATTTTTTTAAATGGTCAAGGATGCCTGCATCTTGCACATATGAGGTGCCCGTGAAGACACCTTGAATTGGCTGCCAGAGAGAATAAGTTGACAGATGAAAAAAAACCTCCATTTAAATCCCTCACCTCCTGTTCTTCCTGCACACAGATACTGGTACCCACCACTCCAGCCATAAGTGGAGCTGCCAGGTTGTCATTTCTCTAATATGCAATTCCAGTGGTGAGGCATCACATACTGAAGTTTCAGGCTGCAGCTGTGGAGATTTTGAAAGTTTTCTCTCCTTTACTGAAGTCTTTAAAATCCAGCCATTGCCAGGTGTGGTGGTGCACGCCTTTTAATCCTAGCACTCAGGAGGCAAAGGCAGGTGGATCTTTGTGAGTTCAAGGCCAACCTGGTCTACAGAGTAAGTTCCAGGACAGCTGGGGCTACAGGGAAAATCTAGCCATTATCTCCTTTGTTCACAGTCAATAAAGTGGTGTAATTTTTTTCAAAACTCTCCTCCCTCTGTGCTTTTGCTGATGGAGGTCTGGTTAGATCCATCTAACTCTTCTAATTTTGTCTATTTGTTTGTCTTCATAATGGCTGGAGTTTAAGATAGAGTGAGTTCTTCATGAGGTAAGTATATGGCAAGGCAAAATGAAGGAAAGGAAAATTCTGGAAATAATCACTGAAATCTTCATTGGTCTGCCTTCTTTATTAGTCTCCCCCCCCCCCGCAGAATATATACATGGGTCATTAGATTTCTTCATAAGCATCATGGTGGCTGTACCTTTCCAGGACTTATATTGCCACCCCGGCCTGCAGGATGATGCTACTTGGTGTGGAGTGTATTCACACGAATATTAGTGACCTTGACACATGGGACAGGACACTATACTATGGGAGACAGAACCCCTTCAGGCTCTAAGATGGCACCATTAGCAGGGAATGCATGTGTAGTGAGGGCTCATGTGCTTGCCATTCAGAAACCCTGCAGTAACCACGTCAGGGCTACAGTTGAAGTGATACACAATTTCTTTGAATATCACCAGTACAGTATTCTGAAAATTCCTAAGTAAATAGCTTCTTCTTCCAAGAAATGGGTTGACTTTGCCATCAAGGAGAAAAGCAGATTTTCTTTTTTTTTTCTGTTTTTTTTTTTTTTTTTTTTTAGTATAAGTGATAATCCATGGCATGATCTACAGGCACTCCTTCGTGCAAAACCAATCTGCAGGCTGTTGGCAACCCAAACACCACAGTCCCACCATCCAGTGTGGGGGTGACAGGTTGTTTGTTCAATCAACGTTTATCAAATGAGTGTCCAGACTACATCGCTGTAGTTTCACCATTCACCCCAATCCCCGCCTTACATTCTCCACGCCCCCTCTTCCGACAGATGTTTCCCTAGGTCTAGAAAAGGGGACAGGTGAAGAGAAGAAAACAGTCCCTCTTCTGGAGCTGTTGACTTGGACTCTGGTCAATTCTGGCTGTTTCCTTTCATGCTGACAGTTTGTCCAGGAGTATAACCTTTCGATCCTACTGATGAAGCACAAGCAAGTTAGATATATAGGTATTTAAGCAGCACTATATAGTTATGGTAGGTTACTTTGGCATAGACACATATGTTTGGATGATATTTGTTAATCCATGAGTTACATTTTTCCCCCCTGTAATATGACAGGGTCTTACTTGCCTATAACATCTCCCTAACCTGTAGAGGATGTAAGCTTGTGCATCAGCCAAGGTTTATTCCCCACAGGAGATAGCACAATAGCCAAAGATTTGGGATACAAGGCATATGGTGCCTCTGCGCACCAGTTATTTCCAGGCAGGTGAGGTTGTAGCTGGTCTGCGGTGGAGTCTTGGTTGACTCAGGGAGACCCGTCATTATGTTACTCATTGTTTTAGTGGCCTTTGGCAACACTCTCTGGCATTCAGAGGCATCTGTACACTTGCATGTGCGGTTTCAATACATCCCTCTATGTTAACGTAGTCTTCGCAGCAGGGTCTTATCGCCTCTCCCTCTGCAGGTATCCCAGCTTAGGGGCAAGGAGGCCTTACCTTTTGTGGGGCCCTGGATCCCTGGCCAACATCCCCTGGTAGAAAATCTATTCATGATCAGAGCTCTCCTGCATAATATACTTTGCCTAAGTGCATAGCCAAGGACTTTATTATTATATTTGGTTTGAACAGAGATATAATCCTTTTCACAGTTCTAAGTCTATTAGTCAATTAAAGAAGGCATTTTTACTGGTTTTATAAGAGATACCTCTATATAGTTGGCTCCAATTTACAGTTGGAGAAGACCTCATCAATCATATTTCTCCTTGTTTTTATGGGGGGGGTAGGCAAGAAAGTCTCTCATATCAAAACCTTTGTGGCCCTAGAAGGTATAAGTTATTGGACTCATTATAAATAGTTTTACAAGTAGGATCCCAAAAGGGTTCGATGTTTATGGCAATCTGAGGCTTTCTTCCTTTCAATTTTCAGACGGTCAACCTTTCAGTTGCCACTTTGGTTTACATCCTACTCAATGCAAAGCTGTCTCTTTTCTTTCTCAGCCGTTAATGTGGTGACATTTGGTCCTGTTGGAACAAACCATCTTTTCCGGGTTAGTTTTAAGATTTGATGTAAGGTTTTTGACGAAAAGGTTTTCATGTCTGTCTTGTATCCCCCCCCTTTTTTTAACCCATGAGTTCCAGAAGACAGTTGTATTAGAAAAACTATAGGGTGGAATCAAGGCACAGATTTCATCAAATTCACCCATGTTGTTTTGGGTGACTATATATGATTAACTTGGGAAACAAACTTAATTTTTACGTTAAATTATCTTAAAGAGAATGCTACAAGGTGATACTGTACAACAGAGAAATTATAGAGGACATTTGTATGTGCCAATCCTAAAGTTATTGCTCTACAGATTTTGTGTAAAACAAATGTGGACAACAGCGAATTATTGCTACATTTAACTCAGATGCATTACCATTTTTATCAGAGTCTGTAAACCAAACACCATATTTAATTGACGTGAGTTCAGCAAGTACCCAGTTTCGCCTAGACACTGTCTACAGGATACATGGTGTTTTTATGACTCAGTAAAAGTAAATATGTGTATATTAAACAACATTGGAAAAGCAGATTTTCAAATCATAATGAATCCCAAATCAGGGGCTCTAGAGATGGTTCACTGGTTAAGAGCACTGACTTCTCTTGCAGAGGAGCTGGGTTCACCAGCACCCAGGTGGTGGCTAGGAACTGTCCTTAACTCCAGTTTCAGGGGGAATCCAACACCCTCTTCTGACCTCTGTGGCACTACGTGACATGATGCATCACATACATGCAGGCAGTACACTTATACATATTAAATATATAAATAAATAAATAAATAAATAAATAAATCCCAAATTACTCTGTCCTATATTCCCATAGTACAGGAAGGAAAAGAGAATGGAACCCTCTTCCTGGGCATAGAGTAGACCCCTGGCAAAACTTGACAGTGAGGGGAGGCAGTTTTTATGACCCTCCCCCAGTGAGCCCAGGACCTTCTGCTCAGTTAACTCCTCAGAAATTCACCCCCCCCGGCTGGTCTGCTCACCCACCGCACCCTTTTTCCCAGGTAACCCATCCCTTGATTGTGCCTGTCCATTGACTCTTTTCCTGAATCTCAAATAAGCCCTCAGGAAACGGGGACTCACAAGATGTCAAGGAACTTTCCCTGTTCCTTCTGCAGACCTAGTTGCAAGGGAGAATGTGGAGAACCTGATCAAATACACCCAATTAGTGAAATCAGAATCCAACTGAATAAGTGTTTGTTGAGCAGAACTTACTTCATCTTTACAATGCTTCAAGGAAAGTAGCATTAAGCCTCTTTTATGAAGTGTCTGAAACTATTTCCAGCCATGTCTGTTGTTCTTGAAGGGCTTTTAAAAATCCAAGGATATTTCTCATTTATTCTCCAGTTTTCCTAAATTTTTAACTTTGAATGTATTATGCTCAAAAGTGGTAGATGCCCACACTATGATACCCAAAACCACTGACTGGGTAATAAGGAATTCTTCCTATATTTATTAAGTAAAACTCATTTAACTGAAATCAGAGCATCTGTGTAGCACTAGATAACCATGGCTTCCGTGTTAACTTGCGATATCTTTTTGCAGGAAGGAAAGGGATGTAGACCTCTTGTGGAAGCTTTATTATGAGAAAACGGTACTTTGCAGACTTGGAATTCTAAGGAGCTATGACTGGGAAACCACTACTGTGGTGTGTAGAGTTTTAAGCTTTATAGTAAACAGAAATGAAGTGCTGAGCGTGAACATCCACTGCAGGGTCACAGCAAAGAAGAAAAGTCATTCTCAAAGTTTCTCCAGTTTACATGAGTTTCCACCTCTCATTAGATTTTCCTACAGTGGCTCCCATGAGAGGTGCCAGGTCATTAGGAAGTAACATGGGGACTTAGAAACATATTAAATATGGGATTCAATTTGAAACACAGATATTACCACACCCCACCCTGTTATCCCATTTGCAAGATTTCTATTTGTGAGAGTGATAAGTACTATTATTATCTGTTTCAAGGTAGTAGACAGTGACAAAGTAGAACAAATGATCTTGGCTATGATCATTATTCCTGTAATTAAGGGCAGCACCTTCATTGAACTTGGCAACATGTCACTCTAAACACTACAGCAATCCTCTATGGTAGATGTCATTTCTTTTGTACCTTATTTATGAGATTCTTCAGCTAGTAAGTGGAAGGGCTACTTTAGTATCTATGCAGGAATTTACTGTACAACAGAAATCAACCAACTGGTCAGCCAGCTAGTCAACCAACCAATAGCCAGACCTTGCTGAAGTTCGGTGTTGAAGAAGTCTCTAACTCCTTTGAAAAGCAGGTAGATCCTTGGAATTCTTTACTTATTTGTTTTGCTGTTGATTTTTGCTTTCTGACATTCTGAAGTATAATGTACAGAAGTCTACATTTACTACAAGTTCAAAGAATATTTTCTTTTTTAAATTTTATTTATTTTTTATGTGTATGAATGAACTGTCTGCATGTCGGTTAGTGCACCCCTGCCATGCAATGCTGCAGAGGTCAGAAGAGGGTGTTGGATTCCCCTGGAACTGGAGTTAAAGATGGTTCTCAGGCACCATGTGGGTGCTGGGGATCGAACCCCGGTCCTCTGCAAGAGCAGTCAGTGCTCTTTACCACTAGGCCATCTCTCCAGCCCCTCAATGAATATTTTCATACTGTGTGAGTTTCCCTGGGCCTCTAAGCTGGGTGCAGTAGTATCATCAGGGACATTAGCTTGTTCCAAAAGATGTTCATCATCAACCAAATGTATTTATGATTTCTGTTCTTTCCCCTGTTTTCTTTGGTGCACTCTTCCAAGGCAAAATATATATCTTCGTAACCATCTTTTTCAGTGTAAATAGGAGATGCTGAATAAGAATTTGTTAAATTAAATTGATTTTGTCCAAAATTGCATTGAACTCTACAGATGATATGGAGCATTCATTCTATAAACATTTATTTCACCTACACTATGTGCACTTGTTAGATACTATATGTTTGTAGAAATTTTGACTAAAAATAGTAGACTCTTGTAGAGTTTAAGGAGTCAAGAAGGGAGAAAAGCAGATGAGGATTTTGGAAACCTTCTCAGCTTCTCCCCTAACCCATTTAGAAGGGGATTGACATTTACAAGCCAAAATTTACCAGGACAACTATTTTATAGTTTTGCCAAAATCTATCTCTTGCTTTAGGGAAAACTCATAGTTCATCTTTGTATTCATTAATATACAAATTTAGAAAAAATTTAAGACAGGTTTCCTAGGCTATGCCTTTAAAATTTAGTCTTTATCCTGGATGAACACAAAAGATTACAGAATTCCAATCTTGATTTATAAAATTTAGTGCCATTTATGGTAAGTTTGGGAAATGGAACTTTGGGGATAAGACATGCTCATAAACTATAACAATTATAGACATAAGAGTATTCCATTAAATCTTTTTACAAGTGAGATTTGAAGCTCATTATCTAAAAAGAAAACTTCATTTTTCCATCCCTTACTTGAGTCTGAAAAAGTGTCTGGCATTAGATCAAATCAAGTTTACGATGTGTCTACATAAACCAGTCCCTGATGGTAGGAGTGGTTTCTATATATTCTTTTATCTCTAATTATGTGACTAGCTTTGTACCTAAAATAACATAATTTTAGTTTCTAAAAATAAGCATCAAGGTTTTTTTTTTCTGTCTGATCACAATGCTAATAAATCCACTTCATTTCCTAGATGTTTCCTAGAAGTAGCTTTAATTCCTTAGTAGTTGCTAAAGAATACCACCTAAAGGCCAGGCCCGGTGGCACACACCTTTAATCCTAGCACTTGAGAGGCAGAGTTCAAGGTCAGCCTGGTCTACAGAATGAGTTCCAGGACAGCCAGAGTTACAGATAGACCCTGTCTCAAAAAGACAAAAAAAAAAAAAAAAAAAAAGAACGCCACCTAAATATATGAGTATAATTAATTACTCAGATCTTTTCCTAGTGGAAAACACCCTTGGTAAAAGAAGTAGACCTTGGGGCTGAAGAGATAGCCTAGTGGTTAAGAGCACCAACTGCTCTGGCAGAGGACCCGGGTTCAATCCCCAGCACCCATATGCCGGCTAAGAACTGTCTGTAACTCCAATTCCAGGAGAACTCCAGTTCCAGGGGAATCTGAGACCCTCTTCTGACCTCCGCAGCATTGCACGAACGGGTGCACAAACCTGCATGCAGGCAGTACATTCATACACATACAAAAATAAATAAAAAATAAATAAAATTTAAAAAAAGTAGACTTTGGTGTATTGGTGACTTTACCTCAGGCAGTAGTAGTGGGAGAATTATCATCAAAGGAGTGTTGGGGCTGCCTTCTGGAACCTTCCAGCAATGAAGTCCCTAGGAAAAGAGGCTCTGATTGAAGTGAGAACAGGAGGACAAGATAGGTGACATGTGACCAGGAAGTAAAAGGAGTAGAGAACGATGGTATAATTTGAGAAATAGAAAATGGAAAGGGAAAGAAATTCCCATCAGCCGAAGGGCTAACTCACGGGTGGACGATGCAAAACTCTATGAAAACAGTAGGGTGGCTTGTAAATGAAGACAGTAGTTACTTTCCATGTTGTGGGGACAAAATAGTGGACAAAAAGCAGTTAAGGAAGGGTTTAATTTGGCTCACAGTTCAAGGTGGAAAATTCATTGCAGCATAAGTGTGGAGCACGAGGCAGCTGGTCCCTAGCCTCTGCATTCAGGGAGCAGAAGTTCATGAAGGATTTGCTCAGTCACTTTCTCCTTTTTATTCAGTCTAAGACCCCACCCCATGGAATGGAACCATACACCTTTAACATGGGTCTTTCCCAACTCAGTTAACCTACTCTAGATAATCCTTCATAAGCATGCCCAGAGGCTTGTCTACCAGGAGATTCCATATCCTGATAGGTTGACTATCAGTGTTAAACAGCACAATGAGTAATAGGTCTGACACAGAAAAGAATGGAAGAAAGTTAACAGGAAAGAGATTCCATATTTTTTAAAAGAAAATAATGAAAGTTTAGTGAAATGTAGATTAAGAATGTAAAATGAAAATTCAAAGAAAAGCTTAAAAGAAACAAAATGTTAAGTGTTTAATGTTAGATAAATGAGGGCATGCAGAAATGGACTTAGTACTAATAATGCAGAAAAAGTTTCTAGTGTAAGCTTTCTGTCCTCTGATCTTCTGGTGGCTTGACTATTTGGCATAAATAACTGTCAATTAGAAGTAGAAGACAGGTCCAACCCTGTCTGGTGATGCTCAGCTCTCTCTCACACACATCACCCAAGGGAAGTTCACCTCCCAGAGAAGAGAACCTGGGGTCTTATGCTGATAGATGGTTAATCTTGTCAACCTGACAAGGTGATTTAGACACTGCTGGATCCCTCTGTGAGGGTCCCTCTGGGGAGGATTAACTGAAGGGGGAAAGCTTACTCTGAATGTGGTCACACCACCTTAAGGACAGAGGACTAGGATGAAGTAAGAATGGAAAAGGAGAAAGGCAGTCAAATACTGCTAGGCCCTTCCTCTGTCTCTCTGGCCATCAGCGTTCTGCTCAGTGTTAAGTTATAAAAGGGTTGTGCACCCCCAGCCCCCAGATAAAAAGGCACATGAGGCTTAAGTCACTCCAGGACCATGATTTACTTCCATGTGGACTGCCAGAGTGGGCCACCTGCAGAGACGTGGCAGAACAGGAGCAGGGCAGGGGCAAGATGGCAACTGGGGCCCACCCATTTATAGCCATGGGGTGGGGCCTCAGGTACAGAGGAAGAGGTCAGAAGATTGACAGCCTCTGGAGGAAGTGGGCGTCTGTGTGCCCCTTGGGATTCTGGGAAGGTCAGACCTAAGACTCAGCACACTCTCCGCCCTGATGGACAGAGCCTCTGAAACCGTGAGCCCAAAGGATCTTCCTTGCTCTATAAAAGAGAGAAGGGAGGGAAGAGGTGTATTTTCTCACCACTGGGCTCAGATCCCTAGTAGGAATACCTTAAGGAAGAATGAGTTGTTTTGGCCTGGTGCTTTGAGGAGCTGCAGCCCTTCATGTGGGGAAGGCATGGAATTGAGAGTGTGAGGGTGCTGCTCCCCACTTTCTCCTTTTAATTCAGCCTGGGCCCCAGCCCGTGGGATGGTACCTCCAACATTTAGAGTGGGTCTTTCTCCCTCAGTGGGGCTCTAGAAATACCTCCAAAGGTACTGTAGAGCATGTCTTATCCCCAGTTCTTCTGCCCCGCCCCCCCGCCCCCACCTTTCTGCCTTTTTAGCACATTCCACTACCACTTCAAGACATACATCACAGCATAGAACATCTGGTCAATTTTGCATGCAGTGGAAAGATGCTAAACATTAGTAAGCTTGAACATAATTTCAAATGCATGCAGTTAGTCTGTTAAGTTCATGTGCATGGACATACATACTCTGGTATTTTCTCACCATAAGTCATGGCAGGATTTAAGACTGGATTATAAAGGAGGTCTGTTGCTTTAATATCCTCTGTAAAGCTCTAACTACAAGAAGAAAGTACTGTTCTCTTTCCTAGCGGTGGTCCGACTTAGTGCTATGATTTGGCATAGCTTGTTTAACATTTCAAAGTGCATTTGTAGGGCTGGAGAGATGGCCTAGCGGTTAAGAGCGCCGACCGCTCTTGCAGAGGACCCGGGTTCGATCCCCAGCACCCACATGGCGGCCGAGAACCGTCTGAAACTCCAATTCCAGGAGAACTCCAGTTCCAGGGGAATCCGAGACCCTCTTCTGACCTCCGCGGCATTGCACGACACGGGTGCACAAACCAGCATGCAGACAGTACATTGATACACATACAGAAATAAATAAAAATTTAAAAAAAAAAAAAAAGTGCATTTGTAGTGGTCACAGTATTAGACTTACAATATGGTTCAGCATCCAGAATGACAATGAAGAGTTAGCAATAAAGGGTTGATGTGCATTCTCCTGATTTCTGTATCTGAATATTCTTTCATTTTCCTAGGGATTACTTAGCTTTGGGGTCTAGTCCATGAATGCCCAATGACCAGAGGAAATAATATGTTCACCTTGACACAGGGAGCGTTCGACTTTGTCTCTGTTCCATCTTCCAGATGGGCTTGTCTGACTGATGGCACCACACAATCACTCCATTTGAACAGCTGGCTGGGTGATCAAAACAGTTAGACATAGATACGGCTCAAAGAAATATCTTCTAAACACAGACCCAGACTCTCGCATGAAATTTTAAATAACCCCAAGCTCTTCACCACAGATGATTTCAAGAGATTATTTTTCCAGGCTTTTCTGAAGAAGCTGTTCCTGGACATTATCTCATCTGCCTTTCCTCTTCTAAGAAGTCTCTGTCTTCCTCTGCCTTTTCCTCATCTCTCAGTCTTCTGCTTCTCCATGCTAGATGAAACCCTGCCTCATTGGCTTCAGACCTCCACCCCATCTGTGTTGCTCAGGAATCTTTTTACATATTGGACTTGGTTATCATTAGCCAGTGCATTCTGCCCCAATTTAACGTGGTGTGTCCTTCTCATCCCCGAGTGCACAGAACTGGTAATTGGCAGCCTGGGATGTTGAATAAAAAGATGACAAGACTTGCTGAGCCTCCATTGTGCTGGCCTTCTGTGCACACGAATCCGATTTAGGTCAATGAAAGGTATGTAGATAAAGGCATGGAAGGAGGGCCTCAGAAAGTATATTTCTGGGCCTCGATGAGTTTCAAAGCATTCTGGCAAAGAGCATTTGGAATGTACACTGTGCAACGTGTATGTTAGAGTGTGCTTTACTTCTTAAAATGTGAGTCCTTTAGATGTATGAGGAAATAAACTGCAATATCAAGGTTGTGAAATAACTAAGGCCAGCTCAGCTGTTGTCATACATCTTGTCTCTCACTGAATATGTGGGGGACAGACAGAAGTGAGGCAGAGGAGAGGAAGGCCAAGACGGCAGCCCTTCTGTATGGTTGAGACACACGACTAGTTCATTTCTCTTAGCCCATTCATGTATTCACAACAGTATTGCCTATACAGCAGTCCATCCCTGAATATCCAGCTGTTTCTGGGCATAGAACAAAGGAGACCCAGAGTACTTCAAAGGGAGGGTGTCTCCGATCTTCATATACCTACCCATCCAACTCAGTGACTACCCCAGATGGCCATCTTTGACCTGAAGTCCATCATTATGTAATAAAGATAATAGTATCTATTTCATAGAGTTGTTGATGATCATATAAATTATAGATGCAGTTTGTTCTTTTGTTTGTTTTTTGAGACAGGGTCTCATGAACCCAGACTGTCCTCACAGTGACTGTATCCAAGGAGACTTTAAATTTCTGGTGATTTTCCTGCCTCCCCTTGCCAAATACTGGGTTTATAGTTACATACTACCACACCTGGCTTTATATAGTACCAAGGATCAAACTCAGGTCTTCATGCATGGTAGGCAAGCACTCTGCCAACCGAGCTACATTCCCTGCACCCTGAAGTTTGTTCTTAATCAGTGTTTCCTCATAGCAATAGAAGAGTAAAATAGCAATAATAATCACCAAAACATACTCAATTTTTTTCAGGTATATTCCTTTCTAGGTAAAGTGATAATTAAAATACCACCTGCTATGGTTTGAATATATAATATCCCTTACAAATCCTTATGTTGAAGTCTCGATCTAGAACTTGTAGTGCTATTTTGAGAAGGGTTAGAAATTTTAGGAGGTGGTCCTATCTGGAGGAGCTAGGCCCCAGGGGTGGGTTGTCCTTGAAGGATATCTTATCCTTGGTCCCTTCCAATCTCTTTGCTTCCTGGATGCAATGAGGTAAGCAGATCTGTTCATAAAAGTTTAGAATATAGCTCTATTAATCCTAGCATTCTATTAGTGGAGCTTAATGGGCAGTTATGGTATGAGATGAGAAGACTAGAATGTCAATAGAGATATAGGAGATAAAAGTTGTGCTCATGAGGTTTTAGATGGGAGCAGGGATTCTACTAGGAACAGAGTCCGTTTATGTCATACTGTGACAAGGAAGCTGTCTATACTAAAATTTTGTGGGAAGCTGAGTTTAAAGGTAGCAGATTAGTGAATTTGATAGAATAAATTTCAAGGCAGCCCAGAATTCAGGCCTTGGCATGGTTACAGCTGACTGCTTTTTGCCAAGTTTACAGTGAGAAGTGTGAGCAAATTAAAGGGAATGTTTGATAAGTTTACGGTTTGGACAGAATGAAGTGGGTGTAAAGTTGGGGCTAAAGAAGATCATGTTTGCTAAAGATATGTAAAGGAAACCAAAGGCTTTACAGTGGGATAAGGGGAAATATGCCTGGAGATGATGTCAAATACCAGTGAGATCTCATTCATTATAGTTTTATAGTGAATGTATAAACTCATTTAAATGACATTTAATTGAGAATTGCTGCTTACACAGGGCTGCTTACAATGTTTCCTTAGGATTTGTTTTACTATGCTCGGCCATCCTGGTACTCTGAAGCCAAAGTGGCCATAGTCCAAGGTGGCTTGGCTGCCACTCCAGCTGGTGGCAGACTCTGGAGTCATCCCATGATGGTAGTTTCCAAGGCATGAAAAATGGAAGTATTATGGGGCCATGACAGCTTCTACCCTTAGAAGGCTTACAAGGAAAACTTAGGGGTCACACAATGGATGACAGGATTATTTCTTGAATCTATAATGTTGGTACCTAAGATGCAAAGGAGATTCTAGGATATAGATGACAGAAACATGGAACGTGTGCCAAGGACATCCACAAGTGGTACAGAGAAGAGAAGCCAAATGACAGGGCTTAAGAGCAGTGGTTCCCAAGCCCGTAGGAATGCGTGTCACGATGCTGGATGCTGGACATGGAGCTGCAGAGTCTATTGTTTCCTTTGCTGGGTTGTAGCCTTGCTTTGGTCAGCCCTTCCTTGTTATTCTATTCATCTCTTTTTGGATGAGGACTTTTACTGTTTGCTATTGTGTTGTAGCAGTAGTAACTTCAATTTGGCTTTCCAGGCATTGCATCTAGCATTTTACCTTGAGTCTCCCAAGAGACTTTGAATCTGGTCTTTTAAACAATGTTGGAACTGTTAAGGTTATGAAATTCTTCCAGATGCAATGAATGTTTTTTTGTATTATGAGATTAATATGAAGTTTTGAGAGGCTAGAAGTGGAATGTTATGCTCTAAGGAGATATATTTGGCTGTCAAGATGACAAGGGGTGATTGTCAAGTTGATTGAATAGAGAAGAACCTAGGAATCACTAAAAAGCCCACTTTGGGGTATGTCTGTTAGGAACTTTCCTGAGAAGTTTAACTAAGAGAAGGAGGCCTGCCATGAATTACATTGTCCAGGGGGTGGGGCCCTAAATAGAACAGAAGATAAAAGAAGAGAGCCTGACACTGACTCTCCTCTCCTCTTATTTTTACTTCTCCCCCCTCTCTTGGCCACCATGATATAAGCTGCTCTCCTCTGCCACGCCATCCCCACCATGATATAAGCTGCTCTCCTCTGCCACGCCATCCCCACCATGATATAAGCTGCTCTCCTCTGCCACGCCATCCCCACCATGATATAGGCTGCTCTCCTCTGCCACGCCATCCCCACCATGATATAGGCTGCTCTCCTCTGCCACGCCATCCCCACCATGGTATAGGCTGCTCTCCTCTGCCACGCCATCCCCACCATGGTATAGGCTGCTCTCCTCTGCCACCCATCCCCACCATGATATAGGCTGCTCTCCTCTGCCACGCCATCCGCACCATGATATAGGCTGCTCTCCTCTGCCACACCATCCCCACCATGATATAGGCTGCTCTCCTCTGCCACGCCATCCCCACCATGATATAAGCTGCTCTCCTCTGCCACGCCATCCCCACCATGATAAATGAAAATCTCTAAAATTATAAGCAAAATAAATGCATCCTCTCTTAAGTAGTTTGTGTCAGACAGCTTGTGAAAGCAATGAAAAGTCTAATGCACTAGGGTGATAACAAGGAGAAGCAGTTTTCCATTAACTTTTATTCCCAGTTCTAGATGGCCATCCACAAAACATTGAGTAGGTCCTTCTAGGTACCTCACTGGAAAACATCTAATCCCAAAGCCAAAGGCATAATGTGCATCCCAAGGATGTTGCTGCCTTATTGCCTATGTAAAAACGTGGTCCCAGCTTGTGTAGAACTGTCCACCATGTTCAGTCCTAGAAGAGCCACTCAGGTAGAGAGTTGAGGTGGAGCCTAGGAGCTTCTCTGTATGAAGTCCCTCTAAGATTGACTTGTCCTTACTTAACCTTTTTAAACTGAGGAAGAAGTTAGTCAACATAAGTTTGTAGGACACCAAATTTCATCCTAGAGTAAGAAGTTAAGGAAAAGAATTCTTCCGTTCTCTTTTCTCTGATAAGGAGGAATCTTAGCTGCTGCCAATTGGGGTTGTACAGGCTGGATACTGGGCATCTCTCTGAGTGGTCATTTATATCATTGGGACACAAATTTTTCCCTTCAAATTTCTCCAGACATTGCCTGTGCATGAACACGTGGTGACCCAGGTGATCCTCCTAACTTTGGACTTCAAAGGGCAGAGTGAACATATATTCCCTACCCTTCAGATTCCATGGTTTATGTGGGGCCTCAGGTAAATAGTCTCTGATAGGATTAGTATTATAATTATAAAGCACTAGAAATGCTATGGGAAGACAGAATTAATTACAAGTGGTGGATTGTGCCAGAATTAGAGTCAGGGTGATCATTCAACACAATTTGCTTTGTTTTTGAGACAAAGTCCTGATAGTTATTCCAGGTTGGTTTTCGGAGTTGTGATCCTCCTGCCTTATCCTTCCAAGAGCTGAGATTACAGGTGTGCATCCATGCACTAATTTTGCAACATAAATTTATCTTAGCAGCCAGGGATGGAGACACAGTGGGGCAAAAACAAACAAGGTTCATACTGTCATGAAACGTACACTCTAGACAGGAAAGCAGACCATGAGCAAACCAACAAACATGAAAAATCATGATCAATGCTGCAAGAGGAATGAAAACTGCTTGACATGCTAGCCCATGGCTAGAGGGTAACTCGTGGCTTGCTGGTCAGGTGACATTGCAGTCAAGACCAGAATGGCAAGGAAACAGCCACGTCACGTTTCTATGAAAACAGACACTCGAGTCCGGGAGAGAGCTCAGTTTGGTGACTACTCCCCTTGCAAGCATGTTGACTTGAGTTCAGTTCTCTGAACCCACATGAAACAAAGGCTCAATGTGATGGCAAACTTGTGATTCCAATACTGGGGAGGCAGATAAAGGCAGATCGCTGGGGCTCACTGGCCAGCCAGCCTGGTATACTTGATGATTTCCAGGTAAGTGAGCAACACTATCCCAAGAACAGGTGGATGGCACCTCTGTCCACATGCACACATGTGTACCCCCCACATTGATGCATAAATGAAAAGAAAGAGGACTCTAGGAAGACAGAGCAACTTATGTACAGATCTAGAACTGACATGCTAGACATGTTTGAGATGGGAGAAAGCAAAGCTGTCTGACTCGACTCAGGAGACGTAAAGTGGTGAAGGCTTCTTAGCATTCACATCGTGCAGAATAGTGCACTATGAGTTTTAGTCAAAAAGGTCCAAAAACATTATTACGGATGGGCTAGTGGACTGGTGATGGTGAGGGGTGGGGGTCAGGGACATGAAAAAGCACGCTAAAGAGATGAGAATTAAACAGACAGTATTATATCATTTCCAACAACTGAGGGTTCTGGGTTCTGTTAGGTATGTGTAAGTTCTTCAGGTAGGAAGGACAATTTATAAGGAAGGAACAGAATGGGCAAAGCCCAGATATGAAAGCATTTTATTTCAGTAGCTTCCTGTGTTGGTTAATTTTCATTGTCAGCTAGATGGATTTGGAATCACCTAGGAGACAGACATCTGGGTGTGTCTGTTATGGTGCTTCTGGAGAGGTTTAACTGAGGAGAGAAGATGTACCCTGAGTGTGAGAAGCTCACTCCTAGGGGGAAGGGTGGAGCAGGAAAGCTTGATGGGCATGAGCATCCGCCTCTCCCTGCCTCCTGACCAGGGACGTGTGTGACCTCAAGCTTCTTCGACACAGTGAAAGTCACTCCTGCTGCCACACGATCCTGCCATTTAATAGACTCTGCCCTCAAACTCTGAGCTGAGATAAGCCTTTTATTCCTTACGTTGCTCTCGTCATGTCATATACTTTGTCATAGCACAGAGCCAAGCAACTCACACGCCATCGCCCTAGTCAAGGAGCAAGGTCAAAGTCAACATAGCTAACCCTGAAAGGGAGACATGGAAAATACCTAATTCACTATTATCAACTCTGCCTCACCACATTTCCTTAGGAAATAACATTTGGGATGGATGAGGTCCATCACCACTGGATTTATTATCTGCCTAGGAAAGAGTCTAGAAATTATCCGAATGTTAATATTTGGGCCTTTTATATGTTTAATATATGGCTATCTTTCCCCAATATCTATTCAAAAGATGTCACAGACCCTCCAGACAGTTCTAATTTTGGTAGAATCATCAAAGGCACACAGCTTCCTTTGACAAAAAAGAACAGACACACACTGCTTCTATTTTTGCCAGTTAAGGCCATCATCACACTAAGCCACAGATTTTATTCAGGTCTGGATAGTAATGGACCATTGAGTGAATGTGTGTGTGTGTGTGTGTGTGTGTGTGTGTGTGTGTAGTGTGTAGTGTATTTCCAATGTGTACTATTCTCTCTGAACTGTGATTTGCCTGTTTTTGATGATTTGTTGGATGATAAAAAATAAATTGAGTATGATTCAGGGTTGTCCAAAGTTCAGCTTGCACTGTTCCCCTAAACTGGTTGCATGTGAAAAAATGCAAGCTTTGTTTTTGTGCTGTGCTCTGCCAAACTCACATGTCTGTCATGGCAGTCCTGCAAAGCTGCATGTGTCTGACATGACTGTAAAGTCCTTCTACACATTAGGAGTCTAGGCTGGGGGTAATCAACTATGTGTTCTTATTCTTTTTTCTCATCCTCCTCCTACTCCTGTTCCTCTACCTCTTCCTCTCCCTTCTCCTCTTCCTCTTCTTCTTTCTCTTCTGAAAAGACAAATGAAGATAGCACACTGCCCTCATACACAATCGGATTACTTTGGATAAAAATTGGACAATTCCTCCTAAGCATGGTGGCTCCCTGAAAAGTTCATTTTTCCAAATGATCCATCTCTCCCCTTTCATAGAGAAAGCTGACTGGGGAAAGAGCTCCACAGACTATTAGAGGCAGGAAAAAAATCACAAACTTCCCTGTGCTGGATAGCTTTAGTGTCAACTTGACACACCTGGGTTGAGGGAGCCTCGATTGGGGAATTGGCTCCATTGGATTGGCCTGTGGCCACGTCTGTGGAGTATTGTCTTGATTGTCAGGCAATTTGGGAGGGCCCAGCCCACAATGAGTATTGCCACCCTGGGCAGGTTGTTGTGTACTGTATAAGAAGGCGGGCTGGGCATGAGCCAGGGGAGCAAGCCAGTGAACAGCATTCCTCCATGGTCTGTGCTTCAGCTCCTGCCTCCAGGTTCCTGCCCTGAGTTCCTGCCTTGGGCTCCCTGAGTGATGAACTGTGACCCAGGAGATGTAAGCTGAATAAACCCTTTCCTCCCCAAGTTGGTGTTAGCCAGAGTGTTTTGTCACAGCAATGGAAGACAAACTACAACATTTTCTAAGAAACTTGATTCAATATTGTTAGCATGCTCGATGGGCTGTAATGGTTTCCTAAGGAGATCAATCACTTCACATCAATACCACAGGACCCACCCTAAACATCTTTCAAAGGACCACCTTATCATCTTTGCCCCTGCCTAGGGTCTAACATTTATTGAACATCTATTATATCCAGGTATAAATCTAACTCAACTTCACAAAAATTTTGCAAGCTCACCACAGTTATTTCACATTATTGATGGGGCAGCTAAGGATGGGGAAAGTTAAAAACAAAACAAAACTCCATAATTACACAACTAAATAATGATAGAGCTGAATTTCAAGCTTTCTTTGGTACAGAATCTGGTACCATACCTTCTCCACTGTGTCCACATTGGAGTGGCTACTTCCTCCAGAAGTCGCCATGGGGTGAGAGGTATTCGATATTGAAGTTATCTGAGCAATAAACAAGAGCCATGTGTTTACGGTAAGCACACCCTAGCCTGGATTGTCTGTATCATCTAATTTTCTTACTGACTTTCCTTTCCCTCTCTCCTTTATATTTTCATGCTCCCCCTAAATAAAACAGAGCTGCCCAAATCAGAAGATACCCATCCAAAGAAATTTTAAAAGCTTTATGCAGACATCAGGGAAAAAAGATTTTCTAAAATTGAAAAGGGTATTGAACAGATGTCAAGAGTATCAGCATAAAACCGGAAAACCTGGAGACAAAGGGGGCTTCTTTGGAGGAAGATATATTGTACTTGTAAGTCTATAGAAGGAGCCAGATGAGAAGGGTCATATCGGAGCCTTGAGGTAATACTGTCTATTACACGCTGCACAGTTTAGAATGGGATTCGAGACACAAAATACACATTATCACTTTGGTTCAGCCAGGAAGAGGGCTCTCTCAGGCCGCATGCATATTAAAGTGTGTAATCTTGCTGTTACTATGGGGAAATAATTTACAGGATCATGCAACCTCCTGTCTCCTGTCATCTGCTGTGACCCTGTGGTTACTGGGGCTGTACATGGGGACTTAGCTACCAAGTTAATGTCACCTACTGTGTAAAATTGCACCTACGCAGAAGGAGAAGGATGATTGGTCTCAGTCAGAACTGCATGGGGTGAGGGCTTAACTAAGAGGAAACCCATCTGAAATCCCACGGCTCTGAGAAAGGAGGTATCCAAGTCAGACCAGTGGTAGTGCTTTGGGCACCAGAATATTCTGGCCACAATGCGTGGACATTGTTAGCAGGTCTGTATTAAACTTTAGAGAATTTCCTTGGAACTCTGTGTTAACCTAAGAATGTAAGTATCTGACAGAGGAATTGAAATCAGGAAGCCAGGGCTCTGTCCCACAGAGCTGGGTAGGAGCACAAAGTGAGGAAAATGTGGGAGACAGAGAGCCGAGGTAGGAGAAATCAAAAGTTGCCGTTAGATTTCTTAGCATCCCTACATAGCAGGTGTAGGTCAAATGACATCATAACAGTTTGGGAGCCGGTAACAATTCCTGGAAAGAAAGAAAACCTTGCTGTTAGAAATCTTGGCCTCTCCATTCAGACCCAGGGCTTTGGAGACTCCACACAATCCAGTCTACATGCATGGACCTTAAATGGACCTTAAGCCAATTCTTTCTCAACTCTGGGATCTATTATTCTCTCTGCAAACTGGGGTCCTTTGAATGAGATGAATTTCAAGGTCCCTTCCCTCCCATATTCCCTGCCTACCATAGCAGGAACTCCTTAGAACTACCCTACTAAGATACCCTCACACGGTAGGAACACAAAAGACACTGAATAGATGGGAAAGTGCTGTCTAGGCAGCAAGTACCAGGCCTCCCAGGTGAAAAGAGAGAGATTTGGCTCAGAGAGCACATCTGTGACCATCACCCCCCAGCACAAGTTGTCCATCTTGGAAACAGTGGCAAGTTCTTTTAAAAGCAGTGAGAGGGAAAATCTTAGAGTCTGAGGTGGCCAGATTGAGAGCTGAATTTCACTTTTACCGGTCATTTAGAATGTTAGATCATTTGGATGCGGACTGGAATCACTTCATTTCTGTTCTGCATGGCTGGGCTTCTGACCTCGTTTCTGTGTCATGTGTCTTTTTCTTTTCCCTTTCAGTATAGGTCAGCTTTAGTCCAGGGGTAAGGGTGACCACCTAGCAAGACAGTGGACAGACGTCCTTAGAATCAAGGTACACACAGTGCTTGACTTTGCATTCAAGCCAGAGAGGGAAGTTCCTTGCTGAAAGAGGTCAGGGAGGAACCCAGTTAGAGAGAGAGAGCAGTGGTCAGCCCCAGGGCTCTGACCCTGCCTCCGGTGAGTGACGTCACCTGCCTCTGAGAGGCCAGACATGTTTTTGTCATTTGTTTATCTCGTCTATCAGGTGGTACGCCCTGCTACCATTCTGCATCTACCCAGGGGAGCAGGAACGACCTGCGTATATATTTATATTTATTGTATTTCTTCATGCACATTCATCTGAAAAGGCTTGGGTTGATTAATATTTTCCGCTGTCCGGTAACCATGGCAATGGGGTCAGCAGATATAATACTTAATTTAATCTTCCAGCTGCCTCAGTGAGCTTCACTGTACCCAGAATAACAGGAAGCCTTCCCCCCTCCACCCTGTCGCTCTCCTTCTCTCCTTCCCCTCGTATATTATGATCTTTGCCACTGGCTCCCTCTCATGACCCAAAAGGAATACACTGTTTTTTGTTTCCTCCCCCTCCTTTCATTTTGTATATGCACTTAAAATAAATGCCTGCGTGATTCGGCTTGTCACCAGAGCCAGTTCTCCCTCCAACCACCCAACCATCCTCTTCCCCCTCCACCTCCTCTCTCCACGGCTACCCCCCACCCCCCACTCCAGCAGCCAGTCTCCACAGAGTGACAGAAAACGTGGGAAGATCCTGATAGCTTTCATAGCTGCACCGTAAGGTTTATGAAACACACTCCTCGGGCAAATGAACCCATGCCGACTCTTCCCGCCGCAGACCCTGGCGATTGGCTAAGAGCGCCTTGCTGGTCCGATGTGCTCTCCAGGTGGGTTAAGTGTCTTGCTTTGTCTTCATCTGGCCCAGTTCCCTCGTGCTCTATCTCTCGTTATTTTCCTCCTCCTTCCTTCTAATAATTACCTTTTTATTTATTTATTTATTTTGCTACCATGTTTTTTGTACACACTCGATATATATAGTTGGTTCCAGGAAAAAAAAAAAAATGGAGAAACTGGTTTGGAAGCTCAGCTAGACTCTGATACAGAAGCGAATCGAAAGAAATGCAGTTTGGAGAAGAGGGGTTGATGTGATTGTTTCCCCCAGTTGCACGGAAACTCACGTGGATTTTTCCATTCCAGTCCACTTCTGTCTCCCTTCAGCTCATCATCTGCCACTGTTTTTTTTTTTTCTGTTGCTAGTGAAATAAAACATTAAGATTAAAATAGCACCTTCTTTCCGAAGCTGGGGAATGGGTAGAGATGCTAGAGTGGGCACTGAAAAGAGGGAGGGAGAAATTATTAGTCCATGGGTTATAAGAAACTCTAGCAGTTTTCCATTCCTTTTATTTATTCATCAGATTTTTATTAATCCTGTCATTGGCTGGGGCAATAAGCATATTTTCCTATACATCCCATTTCTGTTGTTGTCCTTAGAGTAAATCAGTATCCAGTGTAGAAGAGGATATTTTTTTAAGAAGTAAATGAACAACTGCCACACAAACCGTACTTTATTCCTTTGGGATTTTTCTTTTGCCTTTTGGGAGAAAACATTTCAAAAACACACACACACAAAAATGCCAGTTATGTGTTCATTGACTTTGGTCTCCAACTGGGCAATTCAGTTGGTCACATTCCTGAATGGAGTTGTATCATCTTCTCTATGAATTGTGCAGCTGTGTATCTATGCATTCAGTATCTTTGCTTTGCTTATCAAGGGCAAATTCTTTATCCATTCTACAAACCCCATCCTCCCATTCAGGAAACCGTGCACCCAGTTAAATCACAACACTGTAACTGACATATTGGTGACCTTATGATGCAAAAACCGAGTTTAGGGAATGGACATGTGCCTGTCACTCTTTAGGGATGGGTGCCACCACCAAAAAGCACATGTGTGTAGCCAGCTGCTTTTTCAAATAGGATTCACATGACATTACTCATACTGATCCCATGTACCAGCAATGGGCTGGTGCAGAAGAAACTGAGTAGCCATCAATAGTCTAATGCTGCAGACATCCTCAGAGACAAAAGTACCTACAGATTTACCCCCTGCTGCTAAAGCTGTTTACCTTGGTGACCAAGAGGTAGACACCCCAGAGGGTGACGCACATCAGCTAAGTACAGACATACGTGCTAGTGCCACTAACGTATCACCATGGCTACAAATATCCTGCGGCTGATAATGTGGTAGTCCCCAGGCCACAGGCACTCTGAGAGAGTGCCAACTCCCATTTTAGGGACCCACCATGTAGCTGTGTGGCAGGCATGTTCAGCCTTTTGACATTGAGACCTGATGTTGTCATCTACAAAGTTCATGATTGAGAAATGTGTGATCTAGTTACCAAGCAAAACAAAAATACAAAACCAAAAATTTCTTGATGGTTTAAGTTTACAATTTTGTGATACACTGAATCCATAGCTCTCTTGAGCATATTTTGTCTGTGGGTCCCCGGTAGGACATACCCGTGCCATTCCTTGAGAAGTCTGTAAAGGGACTAACGGTTGCGAGTGAGCACAGTTCAGTAGGCTTCATCATCCTGCCATTTGGCCACATGGTACAGCAGTGAACACCCCATAAGCAGGGCTCCTGCTGCCGGGGTCGAATTTGGATGCTACGAGTCATGAAGTTGCTTTCAGATGACAAGGGGATATATTACACCTTTCTCTTCATTGATAAAGTCTGTGTTTACAATACCCAGAGAAGTCCACCTACCTCTAGGTATCATGGAGATGTACAGAAACCAAGTCATCCTATCGCTCTGGCTCTCGCACATCCACAGGTTCAAGGCTGGGCATCTAATAGGCCCACCGACATCTTCCTAAGCTTCCATCATTGCTTCCTGTACTAGATCCACATCTCTATTTTCCTGCCTGTGCCTCTGCGGACTCAGGGCCTAAGCATGATGTGGCCTCTGCTCCGTCCTGGCCTGTCTTCCTGTATAGTTCTCAACATCTACTTTTGAGCATCTGAATAGGCCAGAGGATCTGAGTGGCCATTCACCAGGCCTCTACATGGACTACTACTCTACTATACGTATCGATGATTGCTGTGTGCCCTGGGTCTACCTCTGAGCCTTCAGTCACTAACTGGGGCCATGAATTGTAAAGGAAGCATTGAGACCTCTTCAGAGAGGAATTTAGTCACGGCGAGCCTTCACTTCTCACCAATGCCTTTAATCATTAGATGTTCCAGAGCCTTCAACTTAATGCTGCTTGGCAGATCTTACTGGCATAGAACATAAGAATTTATCAAGAAAACCAACGAGGAAAATGTGCATTTCCAAGGTTCTCTTTTAGAAAATGGCCTTTTAGAAATTCCTATTTATATTCAAAGTAGACTAACCACAGGTTTCTTGATCTACAGCCCTTTTTGCCCAAGCAATCAATTTTAGAGAGTACCTTCCACTTTACGCAAGTTTACTTCCTTGGACAAAGAAACAGAAAAAGAGAACCTGGTTACTGGTTGAGGGATGCCAGTTCAGCAAAGCAATCAAATGGCTCTTTGTTTTCTTCCTTAATCGTGACTGAACCTCCCTTCATAGTCCCTGAGGTGTCGGTGGCTTCTGCTTCTTTTTTTTAAGAGAGATGGGTGTAACCCCCACATGCTGCCCCTGGCATCAAAACATAGAAAAAGAGTTTGACCCTCTGAGCGCCCATCTTCTCTCTCCAGGGGCTTTCCCTATGGGTTCTTCTAATTTTTCTAATTAATTTTGAAAGCTCTTTGAGACATTTTCCATTTTGTTCACAGTTTGAGTCCTGTTCCGAGGTGTTCTCAGTAAATGTCATGGTTTCTCTTTGCAAAATTCTTCCCATGTGATGGCTCCTTCGAAAGAGACTTGTATTCTCATTTAATTTAGATGCCTGGTCCGACTGTGGTCTGATTGTCGGGTTCAGCCCAGCGATGGCTTTGATTATTGACGGTAACCCATAAATCATAAGCGCTCATCACATATTTCAAGAAGAAAGAAAGGCTGCTGGTGGAGTGTTCTAGAGTTACAGCCTGTTCTTTTTTTTTTTTTTTCCTGTATATGAATGTACTGTCTGCATGCAAGTTTGTGCACCTGTGTCGTGCAATGCCGCGGAGGTCAGAAGAGGGTGTCGGATTCCCCTGGAACTGGAGTTCTCCTGGAATTGGAGTTTCAGACGATTCTCAGCCGCCATGTGGGTGCTGGGGATCGAACCCGGGTCCTCTGTAAGAGCAGTCGGCGCTCTTAACGGCTAGGCCATCTCTCCAGCCCACAGCCTGTTCTTAAATGCTATGATTACTGCGGTAGTTTTCCTTTTGAGTCAGTTGGTTTATTTCATGCAGTAAACAGGCCTATTATAGAGGCTAAAATTTTGGGGTATGTGCATGTATATGTATGTTTGTGTGTTTAGGATACAAGAAAACATTACCAGTTTGATTTTATGTAAATTTTGTGATAACTGTCTGTATGCCTTTTCTACTTATATGTTTTCTTTCTGTTGCTAACACATTGGAAGACCAGCATTTACAAAACCCTATCTGGGTTTTCACAAATTTGCTTGAGTTGGTCCCAGTGGGAAGCCATGCCTCTCCATGTTTGTGTATCAGGTACATATTTGTACCACAACATGAGGAACTCAGAGGCAGTTCAGCTGTTTCCCCAAATGCGTGACTCAGAAAGATCCAATATTCCATAGTGTGAAAAACACAGATGTCCCCTCCACTTCAGAGAATGCCTGTCAGTCAGTTGCCACCTGTTCAAAAAGCAACTGCCAAATGCAAAGTGTCAGCTTGTCACCAACTTCCCAAACCCGAGTATACTAATTAACTCATGTCCCATCACGTGAATTCATTTGCAACCCATACAGAGATGCCGGTCTCCAGCCTGGTGGCTCTCAAGGAAATGGAACTTTGTGTGGATGTGCCTGCAGCTCCGGATTTTCTTTCATGGCTGTGACCAAATAGAAGAGGTCATGCACATGAGGGACTGAGAAAGCCCCTCTCAGTTCCCCTGAAGGCCTTCAGTTCTCTTCAGCCCCATGCTATTTGTGGGCCTAATAGTTTTGTTAGAATGCCAGAAGAAAGAACGATTTCAATAAATTAGTTTTGTATGACCTCAGCCTCACCTTCAGGTCATAAACACATAAGAAGCTCATATGTTTGGGGGAAATGGGATGTTAGTAGGGATAACAGTGACACTTGCTTCTTATGTGGTCTTTGCCCTGTAACAGAATCTTCTGGCACCCTCCATATCCATCTCCCACATCAGAGCTTAGACATTCATTCCACCAGCTATTGAAAATGGTAGAAACTGACTACTCTTCCAGGGTCCATCTTTATTGCCAAACTGTAAGTGAAGGCTCAGCCTTTCTAAAGATTCTCTAGGCTAGGGATATAGCTTAGATGATAGACTGGTGGCTTTCAAACATGAGGCCCTGCATTCAATCCCCAGAACCACTCAAAAGAGAGCAAGAGAGATAGTCTAACCATTGTTCTTCCATAAGGGAACCTTTCTTTAACTCATCAGGGTCAATGTTCCAGGTCATTAATAATTAATTACCTACTTTTTATTGACCTGTGCAAGCATAGTAAACAGTACAGGTCTTCAGTATATAGCTGCCAGTTTAATGTTTACATATTTTTACATAGTGTAACTAAATATACATCAAGATTTCAGACACATCCAGCATCCCAGAATCTTCCCTCCAGATCCCCAATGTCTCTTACAAAAGTAAAATATTGTCCTACTCTCTATATCATGAATTAACTCGAAGATAGTTATTTTACACAGAGTATCCATTTTTTTAATTTTATTTATTTTTGTATGTGTATGAATGTACTGTCTGCATGTAGGTCTGTGCACCCATGTCGTGCAATGCCATGGAGGTCAGAAGAGGGTCTTGGATTCCCCTGGAACTGGAGTTCTCCTGGAACTGGAGTTACAGACTGTTCTCAGCCGCCATGTGGGTGCTGGGGATCGAACCCGGGGTCCTCTGCAAGAGCAGTCGGTGCTCTTAATCACTAGGCTATCTCTCCAGCCCCAGAGTATCCATTTTTTATATATGGCCTTCAAGATTTAGTCAGCGTGGGTGCAGTAGCCACAATTTCTAGTATATTCTATTCTACCCTTAAAAGGTGATCCAAATAGACAACATAAACAAGGGAAGATATTCCAACTCAATAATATTTATAACAGCACCAAAAAGTATTACCCACGACATTCTTAATATTATGCAACTGTAAAATCAAAGCGGCCATACTGGTTTGTAGAGAATGTTTGAAAAATACTGTACAATCAAGATGCCGAGTTACTTATATCTTACTTGGAGGTGAACCAGTCATTAAGCTAGACGTTCCGCTAGACTAATGGAATGAATGAGCTCTGCTCTACTCCATTTGCTTTGTTTTGTTTGAAACAGGGTCTTTGTAGCCCTGTCTCAGAAGAAAACACAATCTTCCTGCTTCTGCCTCCTAGGTGCTGGGATTACAAGAGTGTGCCTGGCCCATTTGTTTGCTGTCTAAAAGAGCCATACATCCATTCACAAGACATTGCTTTATAATCTTTATAATCTTTCTTTCTCTCTCTAGTGCTCTTGGGGTTCTTTCCATCCCTTTCCCAACCACTTTCTTTTTAATTCTTTAACCTTTAGTCTCCTTATGTAACTATTACTGCCCTCTCCAGTGAGTTTCAACCAGTATTTCTTTTTTAATGTTTTCTTTTTATTATTTTAATTTTATGTTCATGAGTGTTTTGTTTGCATGGATGTTAGTGCACCCATGTGGTGCAATGTCCACTGAAGTCAGAACAGAGTGTTAGATCCCCTAGAACTGGAGTTACAGACAGTTGTTAGTTGCCATATGGATTCTGGGAATCGAACCTGCGTCCTCTCCAAAGCAACCAGTGCTCTAAATCAGTGAGCCATCTCCAAGCAGAGGAATAAGCACGTTCGGGAAGGAGGGAAATTACCAGTGTCTCCCTAGCTCCCACCAAAAGGGCTCCAGTCCGTGCCCTCTGGTTCTCTAATCCCAACCAGAAGCAAGGGAACTCTTGGGAAATATCCTTTGCATGGGATAACCCTCAGAGTAGTTCTGCATGGAGGATGGGGGAGGGGGAATGCAAGAGTAAAGAGGCCAATAATCAACCAGTCCCCTTTTCGGTCCCTCATTAAATAACTGATGAGCTGATCTTTTTACCTTGCATAGAACTCCTTTAAAAAGACTCGTTTCTGAGAAAAGCGAAAGGCTAAGCATCTGGTGTGCCCTTGTGTTCGGGGCCTGAGAGTTTCCTGGTGGGATTCTGCACTCTGGGGGGGCTCTGGGCCTTGCTCTTTTGGAGTTTATGGATGGAGCGCCTTACTGCAGGATTTACAGGCCATCTTGGTTTCATAAATCAGTGATGTGCGCTCCGTGTGCGAGAGTCTGAAAATTCTAAACTAATATGTCGCTCTCTTTCTGTCTAGCGTCATATTTATGTTAAGGATCCATAAATCGCCCTCTGCATTCCTGCAGCACAGCAGTGATGGAAAGTGATGTAGCCAACAATGGGAAAGAATGGAGATTAAAATTCAGGAAAACAAAGTGAAGTAAAAAAAAAAAATTCATACGACCTGTGGTTCACTGTGGGTTGCACAAATGCGCCTCAGCTAGGGGGAGGGAAACCAAGTATTTGACCTGTGTGTGGGGACCGGGCTGTAAAGCCTTTCCGCTTGTCTCTGACACATCCAGGGAGCCTTTGGTCCGGGCCAGAGGTGATGGTCTTAATATCTTTGCAGGGGCAAATTTTCAAAGGGGTCTTGGGAACCAGTGCATTGCTGTGAGCTTCTAAGGGCAAACTGCCTTGTTTAAGGAAGACCTAAATTTGTTGCAAATGGTTGAAGACAGAGGGGATACCCAAGGAAATCCCTTTTAGGTGTGGGTCGTGAATTTCGTGACTTCCTGGATAAGTCAGTGGATCCAAACCAGGTGAATTTCATGCATTTCATTTCTGAAGAAGCATTTTTTTCTTAAGCTAATCTTAGTGTGTTTCATATACATCCGTTTCTTCTTGTAACCCACGGCTAGAAGGCTTGACTAACACAGACAAAGCTTCAGCGCTGGCTGGCTAAGTGGTTCACTTAGCTGGCAGAGGGCAGCGACTGAAAGGCAAACCCAGCTCTGTGCCTTCCTTTTCTTGTGGTATATCTGCTTTTCTCAAGTTTGTTTATCACATTTGAAAGCCAACTAAAACATCAGGTTATGCATTAGGCCTGGAATAAAAGGCAATATTTTAACATGCTAAAGGAATTCTGCCAGCCAGTCATAAGTATCAATTCATCACAATTATTAGAAACAATATACTCCACACTAGTAAAGAGATCCAGCCACTATGCAGATACACACTAAATAAATTCCCTAGTACACTGTCTCTGCTTCCTGTGCTTGAGCAAACAGAGGAAATGTTTAAACAAAAAGGAATTGTGAGAGATGGAATTCAACACTATATATTGTTTTTCCTTTTTTTCTCATTTCAGCCATTTCTACAAGTCTCCAGTAGAGTTTATATCAAGCAACCCAGTCTTCCTCTTAAAAATCCTTTGATCCTGGTTTTGGGTGAGGGGATTAATAGACACAGAATAAGTTTGTATGATCAATGATTATATACACATCAACAAAATGTCTCTGGGGAGGAAGAAATAGAGTGAAAGACCAATTGATGGTATGTAGAATTTATGTAAATAGCGATGCCCATTTTTGTTTCTATTCTGTTTTCTTTCTTTTCCAGTCCCTTCTTCATTAGCAGACGGAGTGCTGGAGGCTGCCCCCTCTTTCCTGTAGCCATTGCTTTACGTAAACCAGCTAGCAAACCGCTCCGTTCATATTGATGTAGACATTACCACAAATCGCCACTTAGGGACCTAAGCAAATTGACTAACTGGTTTCAGATCCAATACACATAACTTGATCAGACACAAGGTTTAAGTACACTTGCAGGCATGCCAACTATACCTACCGGGAAGTGACTTTGGCTGCCAGCTTCAAGAGGCCCCAAGGGAGGCTCTGGGAGGAAGGCATACAGACCAAGGGTGAGGCAGAGAGTCTGGAGGTTTCCAGAAGAGCATCCCAAGGTGAAAAGAAATGAGGCATTCTGGGCAGGAAACAAAGTGTTGGCAAAAGCAATATGGTCCTGTAATTCTGAGTGCACTTGATTCGACCTGTGCTCATTTAGATCTTTATCCTCCTTCCCATCAGTTCTGAGGTCTTGGAACTGAATGTCAGATGACATAGGAGCCTAGGAGTGGATGCTTCTTTTTGTAATATGCTTATATTGTTATGACTACACTTAAGATTTGTTATTGCATTACCCACTTGCTAAGTTGCACCTGTTCCTCAGCCTACCCCCAACATGGGAACAATGGTTTCTGAGTCCTTTGTCCTCTCCATGGTGAGGCATTTGCCTGAGCAAAACTGAAGAAGGGACTTTGTATGAAGGACCAGGCTGACCCTGAGCGGTCAGTGCTGCTGCTGCTATGTGGCTGAGGTGAAGGACCACACAGCCTATTCATTCTGTATACAGTGGTCAGCCCCATCCTGACTAAACTGCAGACCACACTGAGGTGCCCACTTGTGTCCAGTTCAGTCCAGCTGCTTTTGACTTTAGTGATTTTCACTCTGGTTTATGACTTTTTTTCCCACTAGTGATCTTGGGAGTGGGGAGGTTATATTTTGCCATACAAAGCTTTCCTTCAGTATATTATATAGTAAATAAAGACATAAAAAATGTCATTTCAACTGTTCACAGTTATGAAACTGTGGGTATTAAATGTGGGTATAGTGTGGTGAGGGAACTTCGACAAAGACGAACCACACCTGGCTTGAAAGGATCTCTTTGCTACCAGCACCGGGCCAGACTAACAGCTGTAGAAATTGAAATAGGAGATTCAAGAGGGCAGGAACAAGCGAAGGCAGAGAGCAGAGAGAAGAGCTCGGCACTAGGAATAATGGTGGGCATGGTTAGAGTTCAAAAGAAGAGAGACTATAGGGAGAAGGGCATGATAATGAACTTTCTTTTGAGCAGGTTTTGAGTACTGGTTGGACATTCAGACACAAAGAACTGATGGGTAGTGGGTAGATAGTGTGTGCACAATGAGGAAATTGTCTTAGAACATGCTTAAAATGTTTTACAACAGGAATTAATCAAAACTTCCCAAGAGCTATAATATAAAAAATACACATTTCTTGTCTTTAGAAAATGTTAGTGGACCAACCTGAGTTAACATGATGATTTTTAACCTAGAGACCTGAGTGCAAACAGGTAGAATTCTTTCATTCTGAGCTGCAATGGAGTCCTCCGTAACACTAGTAGTTTGCCTGTTGATAATATTTCTGTGAAGATAGGTGTTAGAGGGCTTAGGATACTCTTCCATGAACATTCCCATCTCTGCGGCATGGATAAGGTAGAGGATCTCCAGGCCCTAACCCATACTGAAGACCTGTTGGCAATCCATACTTGCTAAAGGCAGGAGAGGGGGTTAGAGGGACTGGGATTCTTTATTGAGGAAGTGGCAACTGGAAGTTGTTGTCCCTGCTCTAGTGGGTGGGACTTCATCAGCCCTTCCCCCATCCATGCTGGAGTATTTGTCTGGTTTGATCTTGTGTGGGTCTTGTACATGCAGTCACAATACTGTGAGTTCCTGTGTGCAATAGCCATATCATGTCCATAAGGACAGCCTTTTGCAACACCCCTCTGCATCCTCTGCTCTTAGATTCTGTGCATACCCTCTTCCATGATACTCCTTGAGCCTTGGGGAAGGGGTTCATGTAGATGCCCCAATAAAGCAGAGCATTCCACTGTCTCTTAGTCTCTCTCTCTCTCTCTCTCTATATATATATATAGATAGATAGATAGATAGATAGATATATAGATATATAGATATATATAGATATATATAGATATAGATATATATATATATTGACCAGTTGTGGGTCTCAGTTATTTTTGAACCTGGAAATTACTTGTGAATATTTTCCTTTAGGATTAATTTACAAGAAAGAGTCTCAAGATAATGTTTACAGTAAAAAACACTGTAGAAGAAAATTTCTAGCAATGATATTTGTTGCCATTTGAATTGAAGACATCAAGTAAGAAGAGTGATATTAATTGTGGAATTATTCCAGACTTCTAAAAGACAAATCTTGGTACTTTTATAAATTGTGCTGGATTCAGGTGGAAATAAGCCCTAAATGGGATGATGGAGAGAAGATATAGGATGATTCTTATATTACTCGTGTCACTTTGCCATAAAATGATCTTTCTAATGAACTTTGAGTTCTTAAATCATATCTTAATGAGAACTTGCCAGGCAGATGGGATGGAAGTAAAGATCAGATAGAGTTGAATGTGCATATAGATTTTTATCTGGAATACATTAGAATCCTAAACACAAGGAAAGCACAAAACTGACTTCTCTCACTCTTTGATTTAAATGGTGGTTCAAGAAGTCATTCCCCTTAATTAACAGGGTTTAGATACTGGGAAAGGTATTGATATTCAAATGGTAAAATCTTTTTTGGTAATCAAAGAAACTTAAACATCTTAGAAACAAGAAACTGTGACAAGCTAAATATTGAAAATAATAATGGGCTGGGCTTGGTGTGACATGACAATAATCTCAGGACTTGGGAGTTTAAGGCAGGAAGATCACAAGTTTGAGGGCAGTCTGGCCTGCGGAGTGAAACCCTGTGTCAATAAACACAAACAAACAAAACAACAATAGTAATATTAATAATATTTCCAGACCCTGTACTATGAGATCCTGGCTATGAGATCCTGCTGATAAAGGCTCTGTTATTCTTTCTGTTCCTATAGCTTTTCTCCAGCACCATTCCAACAAACACTGCTCTGTGTTACTCTTCTCCTCACCACCATGGTGAGACATGCCCCGCTCTCTCCTTGCTGTCCCTTACCACTGCTGCCTCCTGCCTGCACGATGTACTTACAACTGTAGGAAGCCCTCAAAGCTAGCCCTGCGCCTTTGGCTTTCTCTCAGGTTCCTCTAGGCTTCTCTACTGGGGATCTCATAGCCAGATAATGAATCCCCCAATTGGAAGTGTAACATATAAACAATCTATCTATTCATTATTCTTTGGCTAAACCCATTTCTCAGCTAGACTTAGTGGAGGCAGCTCATTTCTCTTCCACCTAGTGTTGGCTGGGCTTATGTCTGTACAGGGACCTCAAGCAGGATAGCTAGCTAGCCCAATCTTCCAATCTCTCTCTCTCTCTCCTCTCTCTCTCTCTCTCTCTCTCTCTCTCTCTCTCTCTCTCTCTCTCCTCTCTCTTCATATATGGGTTCTTGCCTTGAGAAGAGAAGGGTAGATTAGGATATTTTCATGTGATACTGTCTCAATAAGCAGTCAGAGAAAACTACTTCCAATGAACAAGCACTTTTTCAACTAACTCTCCTATTATGTTTGCTAAAGTCCTGTTGGCCAATGCAAATCACATGACCAAGCCCAGCCTTATAGTGGGAGGAGACTAATCAATCACATGAATATGGTGAAATGTGGTGTGGTTGGGTTACTGCTACAAAAAGACCATAACTAAAGTCTTCCCAGGATTACTCCAGAACACATTTGGGTGACTGTGCCCCACAGTGCTATTTCCACACTGCCCACCATTAACCAAATTCTTTGATAGCCAAGGCTCTCACTAATGTGATTCTTTTACAAATTGAACTTTTTATGAGCTTCTCCTCAAGAATCCTCTACTCCAGCCCCTGTCCCTATTCACCATTGCTTCCTATTTCCTCAAGGTCAGAGCCTTGCTGTGTCTAAATAGCAAGCTATTTCAGCTCAAGAAACACTATTCGCCTACCAAACTCAATCTCTAGTACTATTTCTCATCATTTCATTTCTGCTATTGATGTCATTTTACAAGCCTTATTTTTCCAAGCAGTTTTTATGCCTCAAAACGTATATGCCCAAGATATAAATACTTGGTAACTTGAATTGAATGGAACTTACTGTGGAAGGAATTTGTCTCAGTGTTTACCTGTGAATTCCTTGCTTGAGTTGAAGTGGTCGTGATCTGAGTTGTATGGGTAAAGCCTGAGATTCTGAAGTGTTTAGAGCTGACTGCAGCACATTGAAGTATGTATTCTTTACAATATTTGAAGATGAAAATACATTCTATTTCCTGAACAGAAAGAAACAGGAAAGAGAGATCCTAGAGATAGTATAAAAAAGAGGAAAATTCTGAGCTAGAATGAAAATTATGTCACAAAACTCCATAAAGTCAACATCGTCTAGATCCATTAGTATTTGGAATACCCAGTAGTCTATATATTAAGGTATCACTGGCATCTAAGCAAAATTCCTCAATGCAAAAACAGTATTGGGGAAGGATTACATAGTTTCAATGAAGGCCCTCAACTAGGCTTTTGGATAACCAGATGGCATTCATTCCACACACGTTTATGGCTTAGACAGCATGTGCCATGCACTGTGGTGGGAAGTAGACACAACAGGTTGAATAAAAAATGGGTGTCCCCTGATGCCAGGGTGCTTACAGCCTTGAAAAGATGATTAAAGGGGTGAGAATGTTCTAGGTTCTGACAGTAGGGACTTTGTGGGCATGCAGGAGCCCTCTCCATGAGAGAAGCTGGACTCAGAAGGTCAGCAGAGGAAATAGCTGGCAAATAGAGATGACAAAAGCAGAGATGAGTCAGCCTGAGAGTGTGCCACACACAGGTGCTAAGGCAGTGTGGGGAGATCTAGGTGCAGAGGGACTAGTTGGTGTGAAAGTAAGAGATGATAGAGTATCCTGAGCCCCAGACACTGAAAGGAACTTAGTATGGTCGGAGCTCTAAGAAAGGAGAGAGTGACATTAAGCTTCCCTAGAACAAAAAGCTAAGCACACTGCAAGACAGATGGAATTCCATTAAAATTCTATCTCTGCAAATGCCACGGTTGAGCTGGGCTCCTACACCTCCACTCAACAGCTTCCCTTCAGAGATTTGGAGCCTGGATGGACCCCACAGCCGAGTGCCCTTCCTTTATACTTAGTGGGCAGTGGGGACCAGATAGTCTCCTCTACTGGAACGGAGTTTGGACATTACAGGAGAAGGAATTCACATCTGCACTCGCGTTTTCTCCACATTTCCGTCCCCAGCCCATCTCAGGAATATCCACTGGTCCCGTCTCCCGTGAGGGATGTTGTGCAAGCACCGCCTCGTTTTCTCTTACTTCATTTTCAGCTCTCTGGGTTTTGCTATGACCTGATCCATTTTTATTTTGTCTTCCTCGTGTTTTTGTTAATTTTCCAAATATACGCAACGAGCCGTTTGTTCTTTCTATACCCTTCAGAGGACAATGTTGGTGGTGTCCTTTTGTAGCCGTGTCTCTGAGGAGACTTCAAACCTTGTAAAAATTTCATAGTTTTGCTTGTTTCCTTGTGGGAAATGCTGTCTGTTTCTAAAGCCATGTGTAGATGGCTGTATCTGTCAAGTTATTCAAGTAGAAGTTCCTGTTTCTTTCTGTGTTCACAGTGTACATTTTTATGAAGTATAAAGTAAAAATGAATTGCAGGGCAATGGCTGAGACATTCCTGTGTAACTGGGGCAAGGGGGAGGGGGCATAAACAAAAGACATGTATTTCCAGGGAGGTCTTTTTCATTGAAGGTATTCCTCTGGAGAACAAACAGATGCTAAAACTGGGGAAATTAGAAGTGGATTCTTTTAAAGGAGAGACTGCCTTTGAATGATCAGCCAGTCACCTCTCCTCGTGCACACGTAGTTCAGCTTTGGGAATGGGGTTATATGTCTCCCCCTAACTTGGCCCTGAGATGGTCAGTCCCCTTCCCTCACCCATGCCACACAAAGGGCTGAGCTCATCTCAATGTCATCTGATATTCCAGTGGCCCGTCTGGTCACCAGGCACCTAGTTCCCTGGGATATGGAATTAGGCCCTCTCGAGGGAGCACCCAGGGCAAAAGTCTTTCCAATCTTTTCTGCCTGAGTTTGGGGCTTTAATGCACTGTGATTGGAGGTATTCAAGCTGGTATCTGAATTGTTAAGAGATGCAACCACCCCCCACCCCTAGAACTTAAGAGCGACACAAAGGACAAAGGCCATCTAGTATCGGGAGATGTCCACTCGATTGAAGCACAGGATTCTCCTTGGAAAGAGTATAGTCACCACCCCATTGGTTCCAAAACTCCTCTGAGGGCTCTGAACTCTGGGCCACAGCAAGGGTTCCAGCACAACCCCCACCCCCCGGTCATACCTGCATACTCTGGGCTCTGGCTCAGCACAGAGCTCCTTTTCCTGGACCCCCCTGCAAACTGGACATTCATATTCTACCCCCTGCAAACTGGACATTCTTGCAATCAAGTCTGTGCACCATCTAGCAGGGAATTTCAGACTGTTTTCTTATTACTAAATGGAGAGGTATTAACAACACAATGGAGAAATTAAAAAAAAAATAAAGGCAGAGGGTGAGGAGTGGGAGAAGAAAAGAAAAGACAGCCGCCTGCTCTTTTCTTCTTGGTATTATTATTTGTGACAAAGCCCTCGGTCCATTTTTCTTCATAATTTGCAAGACCCCTAATGGGAACAGCACCTCCCAATTACCATGGCTGCCAAAGGCTAATTTGGTTACCCTCCAGATCCACAATAGCAAAACTGTGTTGAGCCTTTGTCGATATTTGCATACTATACATACCAGGAATGTAAAACAGCTGCCTGGCCCCTCTCCCCTATCATGGCAATTATGGGTCATTAGCTCGACCCCCCCCCTTTTTTCTTGTTCTCATCTTCCAGGGTCTGGTGGGCAGTGGTAGGCAGCTGACGGATTTGCAGAGATGAGAATAAGAAAGCAGAGCTGCATCGCCTATTTGTTAAGAGTCAGGGCCTGCCTCTTGAATTGCAGGAGCACAGCCCTGAGCTTTTATTTCTTGATTACCTCTCCTCCTCCTCCCGTCTTTTCTTCCAGCCCTCACCCTGCCTTGCACCCCCACCTCACCCCATCTTCAACTGGGGAAAGCTTATGAAGGGTTGGTGCCCAGGCCTGCACGTGTCTATGTGTACACATTTGCCCTGCCTCCTCTAAGTCAGGCATGTGCCAGCATGTGGCCCTATGGGGATGAGGGGTGGGGGGGCGCTGTTCTCTGTTCTAAGGATCAGAGCAGAAAATCTCCATACTTACCCACATCTGGAAGCAAAGGTGTCTCACTTCTAAATTTTCTCATCTAATCTTAACTTTTGGAAGAAGGGAATGGTGGGTGGGGTTGGGAAGAAGGAAAAAAAAAGGGGGGCTTAAACATGAAGCTTTCTTTTGCAACAATAAGTTGTGTCTTGCAGTAGTTAATGGGAAGTTATGGTTTCGAATATAATTTTTCCCCTTCAAGCTGCTAATTTTATTGACAATATGGATAGATTGAAAGACCCAAAGCTTTTGTGTTGTTTTGTTAAAGCAAATAAGTGAGGCACAAATGTAAATTACATCTCCAGGTTCACATTTGAGGTTTGCAAATAATACTGAGCTAATGGTTATTGCGAAGGAAAATAGCACTGGGATCAATATTCTATACAGTGCAAAGCGATACCTCTCTCTCTTTTAATCACCTCATTGCAGAAATGGCATTGAAATTTGAAATCTCATTTTCTCCATTTGTACAAATTGAACATAAATCACTATGAGTGAGGGGAGGTGGCAGGCAGCTTCACTCTTTGTGGGATTGCATTACTAATTAGTGTGGGGCTAAAGCCTAGGAGAAGCTTCTTGAGATCCCTGGTCAAAATGAGATGCTCTAGAAAGCTCGATGGATGGAGAGTGGACTGGATGGGCCCCTCCACCAGGGAATCAGCCCTGCAAAAGAAACTAGATGGAGGGCAGAAGCCTCTCAGACTCCCATGTGTCTGTTGTTTATCTTCTGGACTGGGACACCAGTGTCCCACAATCCCCTTGGGCTGCAGAGAACTTAGGATGTATAATAAATCATTATTCCCAATGAGAGGCAAGTGAGATACCAACCTCCAAGATCTGCCTTGTCTCTATAGCATGAGGGTCAGGACTGGATAAAGTGCACTGCCTCCCATGAACACCGCTGTCTAACCAAAGCCCAGCCCACATTCTGCCCACCAACGCTAGTCTTCAGTCCCTTCCCTCTGGCCACTGTCCATGCCATCACTTCTCCTCATATACACTTGCACTGAATGGCTCTCCTGGCTCCACGCAAAGTGACCGCTGTTAGTTACAAAGGATATTCTGGGGTGTCAGTGGACCTCTGGTTTTGTACTGACTTCAGCTCCATTTTCTCAAGCCATTCAACTATTCCCTGCAGTAGATTTGATTGATTGACTCTAGGGTCATCATGGGAAAAGGGCTTAAGACCTTAGACTTCAATATCCTGTGACCACACATCCCTGGCTTGGGCAGCTATGAGGGCATAGGCCTTATTAAAAAACAAGATAGCTGACAGGGGCAGAAATCTGGCATCTGAGGCTGAGGAAATGGCTCAGTCAGTAAGATACAACTGTAAGACCTAAGTTCAGTACCCAGAACCCACATAAAAATGCCAAGTGTGGTGGCATGTTCATGTAATCATAGCATGCGAGAGGGGAAGGTTAGAGGACCCATGTGGCCATCTCCAAGCCAGTGAGAGGCCTTGTCTCCAAGATGGCCCCTGACACATGACATCCAAGGCTTTCCTCTGGCTTCCCTATGCACTCATACTTGTAAACAGACACACACACACACACACACACACACACACACACACACACACAAAGGTTTCATCTATAATTTGCTTAGTGGAAAATGAAGGGTGGGCAAAGCCTCATCAACTCAGCTGGAAGAACACCCATTTCTTGGACTTTGTTCTTAAAGATTTAAGGAGACAACAGACGGAAGAGTTGGCATTCCTTGCCTTGTCCCAGCAGTTGGCATTTTACAGGCAGGATGATGAGTGGAGGATAATTATATTTTGTTCAACTTGATGCCCCAAGGTTAGGCTGAGCTAGTGAGATTTTTATGTATGTATATGCAAGGCCGATCCCATAAGAGTAGGGTGTGCAGATCCACCAAAAATGGGTTGAGAACAGTGTGGAGGATCCATTCATGGTTGTTAATGTCCAGATCCACAATGAAAGAGAACAGTGTCTCAAGTGTTCAAGGTATTTGACCACTATCCTCTGCTTACCAGTCCTTCCTCACACCTTGGGGAAAGGCAGAACATCTCCCCTAGACATAGCAACACCTTGCAAATTTCCCATCTTTTCCCCATCTTCAACAGTTGCAGGAGGAGTTAAAAGTAGGGGAGATGGGGGGGGCTGGAAACAACGTTCATTACCTAAGGTCCCCTCTTACCCATTTCAATAGATGAAAGCCAAGAAAATAAAGCAAGCTCCATCTAAACAGTAAGCAAGTGGCGGCCACTAATAGAGAAGAAATAAAAACCTTTTAGAAGTTGGAACCAACTACCGACTACAAAAAACACTGACCAAGTAGAATGAGAGTTCTGAACAATCCGTTTAAAGTAAAGCGTGTTTGAAATAAGCCCTTAAAAACATTTCAAGTGCTGAAGGGGGAAAAAAGAACTCCTTTAGGTATTTGAAGGCAGGGTGAGAATCTGGAGAGAGGATTTTTTGGATTCCACTAAAAACATAAGAAGAAGAAAAAAGATAGAATGAAAGGTTGAAGATAGTTGGGGCTTAGAGGGAACATAGGTCAGGTGCCTTGACTGTCAATCTCTGGTCCATCTCTGATCCGGGGTTGATCTGAGGCTTTTAACCTTCTGCTGCCCCTATTTGCCCAGCTGTAAACCAAGGTTACTAATAGGCATGTCCTCTAGGGTCCCTAAGGATGAATAATAAGATAAGGTACCAGATCCCACTGATGGAGATGTGTTGGTCCCATTTCGTGTCCTCCATCTTTAGGGACCAACCAGGATCCTCTGTGAGGAGGATCTTTGAGGAGACTCTTCCCCTTTTAAATGAGTTCAACAGTTCATTCATTTATTTATCTCTTATTCTGTTTATTTGATATGCAAGTGTGGTGGGAGATAGAACAGAACATAGAAAATAACCCCAGGTTGATCACAGGTTGACTGAGTCAGGAAAGGTAAAGGGTATTGTACTAAGTGCATGGGGTGGGGGGGTGCATGGGGTGGGGGGGCCATGGGGTGTCTTAGAGATTCAGTGTGGCAGAGCTTCCAGGAGGAAGTGATGGCTAAGTCTGTTTCTGGGTATCAAGAGAAAGACATCTCGGGCCAAGGGAACAGCAGCTGCACAGGATGAAATGGGTGCATTTTGAGATTCACGGCAGAGATCTGGGGTTCAAGAGCACAGTAGAGGCAGAGCCCAGGGTGGGAAACAGAAACATAAAAAATAGCGTTCTGCAGTTTTAGCTGGGGCTGGAGGTCTGCAATTAGTCATCAAATGGCTCGGCACCACAAACCCAGGATTCATGTCTTTTTTTGACTGAGCATTTTTTTTTTTTTTTGACTGAGCAAGTGACTTTCATCGTCAAGTTCCTCTTGTGAGGAAGGCAGAGGGTATAGACGTGAGCCAGAACCTCATCAGGCCCTACAGCCTGTTATAGGTGTCAAAGTTTGTATTTTACCTTGTGTACGCCTGCAACCAGGATCCCAAGATTCCCATTCCTCTGCATACCCTATGAGAGGTTTTATCTTATCCGTCACTTACATGTTCTGTGAAAGTACTAAGGGATCTCCACAGAGGAAAACTCTTAGAAAAAAGTAAGAAAAATTAGAAATTTGCTTGAATGAAAATAAAACCCAAGACTTTAAATACATGGAGGGTAACAAGGCTTCAATTTGCCCTGGGAGTCCCCTTGTGTGCCTGTCTCTCAACGTATTTATCAGCCGAGCTTTTGTCTGCAATTGTTTTTTTTATTATTTTAATGGTATCTTTAAAAATATTTTATTATTTTATGTGTATGAGTGTATTGCCCACATGTGTATAAGTGCACCTGTGGTGTATAATGAATGCCCTTGGAGGTCAGAAGAAGGCATCAGATCAGATACCCTGGAACTGGAATTATGGATGGTTGTTAGCCTCCACCCGGGTCCTGGGAATCAAACCCAGGTCCTCTGCAAGAGCAGCTGGTGCTCTTAACTGCTGAGCCATCTCTCTAGCCCAGTTTTTTAAATAGTGTCTTTAGTTGGGGTTGCATTAAACTATGCCAGAACTGGCCAGTACAACACAGCTCTGTCTGACCACAATGTCCTGTAGCTGAGCCTGAGATGTGACTTTAGTGAACATGTGTTCTCACCTTAATTTATGATACCATCTACCAGGGCTGGCCCATGCCCCCTCTGCCTCACTCTTCTAGACACAAGGAGGCAGATACCCTTGAACTACTCAAAGACAGCATGCTATGCATGCTGCTGATGTTCAGCCTGCTCAGGTATAATCTCACCTCTCAGGTGAGAAGAGGCTTCTGCCTTACCTACTGCCTACCTGCGTAGTGGGCAGTGCTAGAATCCTCCAAGTAGAGCATGCTGTCAGTTGCCTGTCAATAGGGTCCAAAGGAACTGTGAAAACTCTAAGGTACATGTGGGAACAATATTGGTGCATCCAGGAAAGGCAGGCTAAGCCTCCCTCCTCAGAGCATAGAAAAGTCTGAATGTTCCTGGGGCATCTGCCTTGTCACTTATCGCACAGCTTAAATCCACGCCTGCATACTATATTATTTGTTAAAAATTTTACTTCACAATAAATCCTTTAGGCAGTTATGAGACCCAAAGGCCATCAGTGCACGAGTCATGAATAATTACTGAATTTCCCTTTCTTACTTAAGACCCGGAACATATAACTTGGGCAAAATGTCTATGAGCACTAATCATCTACTGTGGCAGTGGCAGATGACCACATTAAGAACAGCAGACAAAAAATTGGTGATAAAGAGGCTGGAGAGCTGGGTCAGCGGTTAAGAGCACTGGCTACTCCCGCAAAGGACCCCGATTTGGTTCCCAACACCCACATACCCAAATGGCAGCTAACAACTGTCCATAACTCCAGTTCCACGGGATCTGGACACCCTCTTCTGACCTCCTCAGACACTGCATGACACAGGTGAACTTACATGCATGCAGCTAATACACTCATACATATAAAGTAAAAATAATAAAATATTTTTAATTGCTGACAAAATATAATCACTTGACATGAATAACTATGACTCACTGACTAGGGCTGGGGTATTGCTCAGTGATAGACTGTGTACTTAGCAGGTACAAGGCCCTGGGTTTGATCCCTAACACCAGAACAGAAACCTATGAAAGAAAAAATAATATTTTTTTGAGTCAGGGTCTCCCTGTAGCCCCAGATGGCCTGGAACTTGTGGACCAGGCTGGCCCTGCATGTCTTTGCCTCCAGAAGTGCTGGGACTAAAGGTGTGCACTACAATGCCTGGCATCAGTAACTATTTTTTTTTTAATTTTTTTAAATTTATTTCTGTATGTGTATGAATGTACTGTCTGCATGCAGGTTTGTGCACCCATGTCGTGCAATGCCGCGGAGGTCAGAAGATGGTGTCGGATTCCCCTGGAACTGGAGTTCTCCTGGAATTGGAGTTACAGACAGTTCTTGGCTGCCATGTAGGTGCTGGGGATCGAACCCGGGTCCTCTGTAAGAGCGGTCGGCGTTCTTAACCGCTAGGCCATCTCTCCAGCCCCGGCATCAGTAACTATTTTTAAAATAGTCTCCTATAGATGATGAATGCACAAGAATCCTACAGAGAGTAGATTTATAGATACCGCTGAAAATCATGGTTTTTCATTTACATTATATTATTTATGACTTAATTTGAAATGACGTATGTGTTATGTGAATGTTCACATGAGTACAAGTACCCAAGGAGGCCAGCAGAGGGTGTCAGATAGCCTGGAGCTGGGGTTACAGGTGGCTATGGGTCCTGGGAACCAAACTATGTAAGAGTAGTACATGCTCTTAAACTGCTGAACCATCTTGCCAGACCCTACTTTTTATTTAATTTTGATTTATAAATTATATATTTTCCTCAAATTACATTTTTTATCCCAAGTTTTCTTAATATTCATAAAACAGAAATGATTTTCACTTAATATGGTGGTATTTTAGGCAGAAGGAAAACTTCAAATAGCATATTATTTTATCAGTGCTTCTGGGGGTTCAAAATAAAGTTTCTCTCATCACACATAACTTAGGGTTTAGTAGTGTAAAGTTTGTTTTTTAAATATTTTTTTCTTGGGGGCTGGAGAGATGGCTCAGTGGTTAAGAGTGACAACTGCTCTTGCAGAGGACCCGAGTTTGATTCCCAGCACCCACATGGTGGCTAAGAACCATCTTTAACTCCAATTCCAGGGGAATCTGACACCCTCTTCTGACCTCCACAGCATTGCATGACACGGGTGCACAAACCTACATGTGGACAGTACATTCATACATATAAAAATAAAAATAAATAAATAAAATAAAATAGCTCCAATTCCAGGCCAGCAACACCAGGCCTGGTTTCAAATTACTTTTTGCCTGGTTCCTGATGTTCTATGCCTGGTTCCTGATGTTCTATGCCTGGTTCCTGATGTTCTATGCCTCTAGTCCCAACCCTGAGGAGGCCGAGACAGAAGGAAGAGTTCAAGATGAGCCTGGGCAAAATAAAACAATGCTATTTCAAAGACAAAACAACAAAAATAACTTCTGTGCTTATAAGACATTTTCAAATTGTAGTGAACCATCACTAACTGGTAAAAGGAATATCATTGCAAACATCTCTGTATACCTTCAACAGCTTTGTAATCAAGCTGATGTTGAATGTTTTATTTATTTTTAATTTAACTTTCTCCTTTTCTTATTGATTTTTTTGCAAATTTCCTATAATGTATTTTGATCATATTTAGATCCCTACGGACACCTTCATTACTTCCCTTACCCATTTCGTGTACTCGGTTCTATCTATCTATCATCTGTTTATAAATATGTATTATATATTATATATAATTAAAACTTATAGAGTCAAAGTGGTATCCCCAATGTCTTTTGGTGTAGATCCTGATTGACCTACCAAGAGTCTGGTGGTGCATGCCTTTAATCCTAGCCCTCGGGAGGCAGAGGCAGGCGGATCTTTGTGAGTTCAAGGCCAGCCTGGTCTACAGAGCGAGTTCCGGGCCAGCTGGGGCTACAGGGAGACCCTGTCTCGAAAAAGACAAGAAAAAAAAAAGAAAGAACCTGACTCTCCCCTTCCCAGAAGCCATCAGTTTCCTCAGGTAGAGTTAGGGTTTCTTACCCACTTCCTCATGGCTATGCTGAGATGTTGTCTGGCTTGAGCTTACGTAGGGCTTGCGTGTGCCGTCACCATCACTGTGAGCTCATAATGAGTAACTGACTCACTACCTGGAAAACTCTTTTTCTTCGTGTGGTCATCCACCACCTCTGCCTCAAAGCATCTTTCTTCCCCCTCTTCTGAGCCTTTGGAGGAAGAAATGTGATCTAGGTGTCCAAGTTAGGGATGATCACTCTATAGTCTCTTACTCTCTGCATGTTGACCACTTGCAGGTTTCTATGTTAATCACCATCTTCTGGGTAAGAAAGCTCCTCTGGTAAGAGTTGAGAGAGGCATGAATCTATGGGTGTAACACGAAGTCACTAGGAGTTGCTTTGATACTACATTTATTTAGCAGAATAATAGCATTGGGTCCTACTCTATGGCTTGTGGCCTGGATAGCCACATGTTCCTAGGCCCAATATCAATGTCAGGTATGGTCTCTGAAGTGGACCTTAAATTTAATTAGAGAGTGATTGTTTACCCCCATAATATTCATACCCCTAGTGCACCAGAGGTCATGTCTTGCCAAGCCAGTTGTTATTGAAGCATGTAGGACTCATGGCTGGGTAAGGTGAATGATTAATTCTTTTCTTCTGGTAGCATGCATTACACTTCCCAACACTATCAAAGCTAGCCCGTAGAGATGAAGCTTTGATGTCAGAACCAGCTTGAATTCTCCTTGTTTTTTCCTATGGCTCACGTATGCAGTGTCTTCAGCAATAGGGTCTGACTGTCAAGTTCTGGTGAGTAGTCAAGAGCAGGGTACATGGCCAGTATTGTTTAAGGATCTAGCATTTTAAAAGACATTGACCATATGCCCTCTTTTCTTATTCTCTTCTGTTTACTCTCGGTGGGGTTTCCAAAGATTCTACTCCTTTGAAGGACTACTGTGTGAATCATCCTGCATGTCCTGCAGTTGCATGTCCTGCAGTTGCATGTCCAGCAGTGGTAATGAGCTTCTTTTGTTGACTTGTAAATTTGGCTTGTGTTTTATTCACCAGTTGGATATATTTCATCAAAATCTCCATAGAACAGAGTGTTAAAAATAAAAACCTTTAAATGTTTAGACAGCTGCAGTCTTTTTCAAAGAAAGCATATAAACCTGAAAATGATGAAATTTATCCCTACAATGGAAGGAGGGAAAACTAAACAAAGTGTCAAGGGTTCAAAGCATTTTGTAAGATTCCAGGTTCATATTTATAACTGATCTTTGGACTATCTTGACCAGTGGGGAGAATCTTTTGATTGCTCTTTCTGCTTTGAATTGGATGGAGTTATTCTTGCTGGGTGGAATCAAACTGACTTAGGGTTTGGAATCACATATAATTTAGAGATTATTGACTAGAAAAGTTTTTCCTTGCAAAAATATCTGCCATAGTATTTAAGAGATAAAAAAGACAGTATCTTAGGAAGTATAGGGACTGCCTGGGGATGGGCTCAGCTTGCCGTGCTGAAGGCCCTGGGTTTGATCACAGCACTGGGAAAGAATAAAAGGAAAGGAATATTTTAGCTAAAGCTTTTATATATTTTAATATAAAGTAAACAGAGAATTGAGGTATACTCTAGTAGAATTTGCTTTGAATTTATGACATTCTCAGTAACTTTGGAGAAAATATTTTTCTCGATATAAAATATTATAATCGATAGAAGAATCCATCGACAATTCTAACAGTTTCAAATTTATTAGAAACAAAATAAAACGCTTACTTTTCTGTATGCAATACTTCAAAAGCTTTTAAAACACAACTTTGAAGAAGAATACATTCAATTTTATGGAACAAAAAGATTAAAATATAAATCCATATTAAAAATACATTTTTAGGAAAAGCCCATGGCATAGTAATATTAGATATAGCTTAAAATTAAAATATATGAATGTATATCAAGTACCATTATTCTGTTAGTGCTATTGTTTTGTAGATAAATGATTTAACAAATGAGTTTTATTTTGTTCTCATGGACCCAGATAGATGTTTTATTTCTCTGGTAGAAAGAATTTCATTTTTGGAAAATAACATAAATAAAATTGAAAGTCTACCCAAATAGTTAACCCCACATATTTCTGAATAAGTTAATATTTTATATTACATAATTTCATTATATCCAGCACTCCCTAAAACATGCACCACCCTTTAGATAAAAAATACGACTGCCTTAATAATTGAACTAAAAACTGAGGGATACTCAGGAAAAGGAGACAGGAAGTAAATAAACAGTATAGGGTAGGACAAGGAGAGAGAGAGAGGGAGAGGGGCAGGACGGGGAACCGCAAGAAACAGAAGTGACAAATGGGTGCCTGTAACATATAGAGTCCTTCTAGTGGGAGTCGACCTTCCTCCCCGAACATTTGTCAACTGGAGAGAACATACACATTGTCCATTGTTCTCCTCACCATTCACTTATTCATCTCCCATTCATTCATTCATTCACCAGTTAACTCTATCAACTAGGCAGCACTTGCTGGGTGTTTACTATGTGCCAAGCACATGGTTAGTTAGGCACTGGGAATGTGCAGAATGGAGTAAGACAGATCTAGAAGTGTGCACAGTCTAGTTCCTGGGCAGGGCATAGAAGCAAGATGGAGGCCTGGAGAGATTTAGAAGGATCGTGTCTTCATAGCTATGTCAGGGATGCCTGCTCAGAGGAGTAGCTGTCAGCTTTTCCAGTTGAATCAAGCGTCCCCAACAATGGGTGCCATCTGCTTGTTTCTTCCTCCTCTTCACTCTAGTGATCCTTGGTTTTCCTCCCTCTTTTTTTCCTCCTCCTGGCCTAGAGTTATGCCAGAATTCAAGGCCCTGACCTTTTGCTTTTACTCTGTATATTCGCATAGATTGATTGAGCCGTTGATTGATTGATTGGGGAGGAGCCTGTGCTTTAACATGCATATGGAAGTTAGAGGACAACTTTGAGGAGTCAGTTTTCCCCTGGGGACCAAACTCAGGATGTCGGGCCTGGTAGCAAGTGCCTTTGCCCGCCAAGCCATCTGGTTGGCCCAGCTGCTGGTATTTTTAACATTAGAAGAAGATTGATAACACAGATCTGAAAGAATGAGTCCTTTTGCTCCCTTGGCTTGGTTTTCAAGTCTTGTCCCACTCCTGTCTGGCCTCCATGTCCTGGAAAGTCCTACAGGACCCAGTAGCTGTTCCCCATGCCAGGTTTCTCGTGTGTTGTTTCTGCACACAGAAACAAATCCAATTCAAGCAAATAATGCTGTCATCAGGATCCTATGCAGGCGTTGGGGGAGCTAGCCAAACCAATGGAGTGTTCTGTTTGAAATATCTTGCAATCTTCAGAAACATTTGTTTTTATTCAGAAGTGTTCATTTGATGTTTCCCTGACCCACACAGCTTCCCGATGGGCTTAAGCCCCCATTTCTTAAAGAAACAGATGGGAAAACCAGTTCCCTTTGTGTTTGTTTTAGCATTTGAGATAGCTTAGCAATGAGATGGGAGTTTGGCTATTACAGGTAGCAGCACACTATTTCCAGCAGGAGGGAAAGAGAGAGCATGGGCCATCCGGAAGGGAAAACAGACCTTCCCAGTCTGTGAAGTAAATCAATGGTGACACAGCAAAAGACTGTGGTTTTACTGGGGACCTGTTTGACTGGAATGAGATAACCCAAAGCAATCCAGGAGACTTACACACAAAGCTGACCTTGCTACCTGCTCCTGGCACCTAGTTATCCCTTCTCTCTATATATTTCTCTATGTATTTCCTCTCCCTTGCCCTTCAGATGGAAGTGACTGCATAGTCAGCCAACATAGAGTATTGTCACTTACTGTGATTCCTCCTGGTGTTCCCTGTGGTAGGCAGAGTACTGGCAGGGTAAAAGCTAATACCAAGGGTTCATTTGATGAAGAGAGTTCTTAAAAATGGGACTATGAATAATGATAGGATAAAGGGAACTGGCAGGGTCGTGGTGGAGTACCTCGAGAGACAGAGGAAGAGCTGTGTTCCTGGGTCCGGATAGGACCTGTGGTCCTGGGAGAGCAGTGAAGGGACACCGCTCTTATCAGTGCCACGACGAGGCAGAAGAGAAGCAAAGATGCTAATACTTTGACCTCCAAACCTTGTCTGTGCTTCCCGGTGAGTCAAACCCAAATGGAAATGGAAGACAAGTGAAGACGGGAAATGAAATCTATATAGGTAAGCCTGCAGAGGGTCACCCTTCAGAAGCGGAGATGGGAAGAGGTGGTGGGAGGATCTGGAATGGCAAAAAGAATAACGACCTCCTTTGACTCAGGAAGTTCTGAGCTCTGTATGTTGTTTCTCCTATTTGGTAGCACAAGCTGAAATAGTTCCCTTTCAGTGTGAGAGATTTTAGTAACAAACCCGATGCTTTGTGGCTCTATTGAAATCTACAATATGGGCACCAGCCCCTTCCTAGCTCACTAAGTATGACTTCACATTGTGCCTCCCTGGGTGAGATCACCCAAGAGTCTTGGATGTGAACCATTACTCCCCAAAGTAGATTCCTGAACTAAGAATCAGAAAAACAGGTTTCCATCCCATTTGGTTCTAGGACCTGTCGTATTCTTTCAAATATGGAAAGTAGGGTAAATATTGATGGAAGTACTTTAGGTATTGAAGGCAAAAATTAAAAGACTCTTGGATGGGATGATTTGCTTATAGGTGAATGTCTGTCCCAGCCTTAGAGATGAGACTATGTGAAACAAGTGGAAGTTCTGAGGTGCTTTGAGCTCTGGGTCCACTGAGCAGCCTACTAGTAGGCTCAGAACGTGGATAAGTGAATTATCACCAAGAATCAAGCTGGCTTCCACCTGTAACATGCCCAATCCTGCCAGATGTTTCTGAATATCCAAGCTAAGACTAAATCTAAAGATACAGTCTCTATCTTCATGCTCCACTTCTCCAGGGAGGAAAACAAATATGTTCTAGTGTGCTTTCTATGAGGTCCTTCCAAGGGGCATCACTAGGAAAATCCTCTTTCTATAATACTCTGTGCCTAGTTGGCCAGCACATTATGATCCTAAAGCACTGTCACCTCTTGTTTTCTTGCCATCACCCAAGTCCATTGGAATTGCAGAGAAAGATCTGCTTGAGGACAAACAGACCTCAGGGAGGTCTGTTTTGCTCTCCTTCACACACATAGGGTATCAGTATGCCCCCCCCCCCAGCCTATCCCTGTGTCTGAGATTTGAACTTTCAGGAAGCACTATAGTCGCAATCAGATATACCTCAGAAAGCCACATCACTATTCCACTTGCCATTTTGTGACAATATTTCTGAAAATAAAAAGCAAGCCAATTGCACACCCAAAGAGCAATCAAGATTCCTGTTAATTGTTGTCTATGATAACGTATCTTGTTACCAGCTTTTCTTTAATGAATTCCTTAATAGGTGTCATTAAATGTTAAGTGTTACATTGCTTCCTCTTAGGAAAAATAATGAAGGAAACTATCATAAAAATAAATCCTGAGCCTGCCTTCCATTCTTAGTGTTTGCAAACCACACTGTAGAGTCCTGTCTGTTTTGGGTGTGTCGGAATTTTTGACTTTTGAAAGCATGGGTCTTTCAGGAGTCAAGAGAAGAAGTTCATCCAAGATGGAAGCAAAAGACTTCTGAGCCCAGAAAAAGACACTGGATACCATAGGAAACATGTAACCATGGTGAGAAATAGATGAACAATCTCAGTTTGTCAACACCCATTGTAGGGAATTGAACCCACAACCCTCATGTGTTAGTGATACTTTTACATTTAACTTCCCATGTGCCACTGTGAAAATCTATCTTTTGACAGTGGAATTTCACTCTGTAGAGCTGTCTTATTAAGTGAATGTGGGTAAGGCTGTCTCTGTCACAAGATTCTGGAAGCTCATTTAGAACCATAATTGTGGGGAGGCAGGTACGGAAGAGACAGTGCCATGTGTGGCCCTCTCTGTTTTCTCCATGTCATTTTTACTAGTAGGAACTAGTTGCATTATTGATGTGAAGAAAGGTTGTGTGGAGTTCTAACAGTGTGCTTTCTGCTGGACTCAACATGGGACATTCCAGATCATCCATGTAAGAAGACCACATGCTAATGTGAAGGCAGATGTAGATCCACTCAAGGAACACGACAGCCTGCTACAGGAACAGCAGAGCTGTGCATAAGCATGATGCACAGAATCCCCCGAGACAGCAGAAGAGCATGTGTTAGTGGGAAAACTATAAGGAGCAATCTTGTTCTTCAAGGTTAACCTCCCATCAGTAGTATCTCCTGGAACGTCTTAATATGAAGAGACTTAGATCCCAAATAAGGATCCGTATTTTCACATACTCTCAGGGTGACGGATATACGTGCTAAAACTAGAGAACCACAGTTCCTGAGAATGAGTTCCCCAAATTCTTTGTGTGTAGGGAGCAATTATATTGGTGACTTGAAAAAGAGCCCAGTACCCAGGCTTTTCCCCAGCTCAGCACAATTAAAATCTTAAATGTTGAAGTGAGAAGTTGATACGTTATCAAGGGCCACACATGTTTTCCATGGGCGGTCAACCTCAGACCCTCAACTGAAAACACAGCGATGTGGACTCATTTAAACACCTCTGAGAACATGCAGAGTAGAGTCCATCTTTTTCTCCTAGACTGTGATGGAGGGGGGTGAATTTAGGTAGCTCTGGTCCTGAACCTTCATATCACAGCCCCTTTGGAGAGAGTTTTCATATCATTCTCATCTGTACTTTGGCTGGAAGTAGAACCAGAAGAGCAGGGAAGACTCAGGGAGAAAGTGTGAGATGTTTATAAGGAGGAAAGAGACCAAAATAAGCCAGTGGGCTTCCAGAACAGCATTGAGCTGCATCCCTAAGCAGGCTAGTAGCTGGGTGCATGGGCCCCATGACCGTGAGCTGTCCAATGCTGAGCTAGTAAGTGTGGATGATGCTGTTGAAAATAAGGAAGCAGAGGAAGAGGACCTTACAGGCTTTGGGGGTCTCTGCTACAGCCTCAGAAGCATCTGGACAAGAAGACAATGGTGGGCTCTGGGGTGAGAAACATGAGGCTCAGTGTGGGGTGGGGGTGACTGTACCAGGAGGTCCAGGCCCACTCCACCCCACATAAGGAAGGCTAAAGGCACAGGGCTTGCTGGGCCATCATTCAGCCACAGGAGGGAACATACAGCCCTGAAGACTTTGTTCAGTTCTCAGATTCTGAATTCAGTGCTGGCCTTTCTTCTGCAAGGCATTGTTTAAGTCCACATCTTGCCCTGCCCTTCGCTTCATCATGGCGAGAGAGAGAGAGAGAGAGAGAGAGAGAGAGAGAGAGAGAGAGAGAGAGAGAACAGCTATTAACCCAGAGAAAGGAAGTCAGAGAAAATGCCAGAAAGGGTTCTCCGTGGTCCTAAGCATCAGGACTGTTTCTATCCCACCCACAAGGAGTTACCTAAGGCTAAGAACTCTTGACCAGGTGAGCTACCAGGCCTCTTGGATACATTTATATCCATCCCTGCGTGCTCTGTAATGTTGAGACTGCCTGCACCTGCCCAGCCTTGGCAGACCCCCATTTTGTAGCTGCCCAATGACCCTGCCTTCTAAGGAACCTGAACAGAATCCTCGGAGCAGTAGCCTTCAGGGATTAGGGGCATACCAAGCAAATAAACTTTTCCATCTGGACAAAGGAAAGATAAGGAGAGAGGGAACTGGGGGCGGGTCTGGGACTAAGTTGGACCTCAAACCCCTTGGCGTGACCAAGCCCCAGCACAGCTGTGACATTAGCAGCCAGCATTTGAGGCACAAAGATAATTCTTCAGATCAAAGCAGCTCCAGTCTTTAGACAATTAGAGTAAAATTGAAGCTCTCCTCTAAAAGAAACACATGCTCTTGTTGTGTTTTCCCCTCTCTCCCCACCCCCGCCTTATTTGATTCTTTATGAACAAATTGGTTTTCAGGGCTATAGAAAGAACCGGTTGGAAGCTTAAATTCTCACTGCCCAAGGGTGGATTCACAGGGGTGAACATGCTACATCTAAAGCTGACTTCTTTTTTTTTTTTCTCTCTCTCTCTCCTTAAATTGATACCCAAGAATAAAAGAATGGTAGGAAAAGCTGATCAGGAATGAATAAAGTCTCCTTTTAAGCTGAAATCATCCCTCCTCCCATTTCCCCCCAGAAAAGCCAGACTGTAATTGCCCGCAATCACCCCGCACAAATTGTCTGCTCGTGTTTGCTTTTTAATTTTGTATAATCTGGTCCATTTCGCTCTCTCTGCCTTTGAGCTTAACCTTTCTCTCTCACTCGCTCTCTCTCTCTCTCTCTCTCTCCAGTTTCTTCTGTCTTTCCTGTTTTCCCTCTCTCTCCTCACCTCTTTTCTCCTCTCCCTTTAATTCTTCAATACAGTTTAGAAATTATTAATAATTTCCAATGATATTTGATGGATTTTACCAAGCAAAAGCACTTAGAGGGGGAAAAAAATCATGCAGGTGCACTGAATGAAACGGATCTGGCTTGCATTGCCGAGAATGTTCATTTCCATGTCCAAAGTAACAACCCGTGAATACCCTTTTTGAAGGGATGGTAGATACTTTAATAAATAAATTAATGACTGATCCCCCAAAGTAAGCAAAACATAAACAAGAACCAGAAAGAGGCTGGCTCAGAAGACGGGGCAGTGTACCCTACAGTCTGACGCCTGGCTGCACTTCCTCTCTCAGCAACTGGAGCCCAAGTGTTGGGTGTGAAGTCTTATCCACTCCATCCAGGGATCCCTCCATCCTAGACCCATGCTTCGCTCACATGGAGACCCATGAATCTGGAGGAAAATGAAGCAATTTGATGTTTTTGCTTTCCAACAACAACAAAGAATGAGAATGTATAGGGATAGGGACAAGATGGATCCACATCCAGAAGGAAAATTCCTAGTTAGCAGAGAAGAGGAGAATGAGAAAGGAGGTGGTGATGCTTAGAGTTAATTGTGTGCTTGATAGGATCCAGAATCCTCTAGGAGGCCAGCTTCTGAGCTCACCCGAAAGGGATTATCTGGATTAAGATTAGCCTCTGAGAATGTCTATAAAGGATCAACTTGGTTAGATTAATTGACGTGGGAAAATCCATTGTTCTAGTTTGCTTTCCTGTGATATACACCAGGACCAAAAGGGTTTTTTGTTTATTTTGTTTGTTTGTTTGTTTTTTGTTTTTCATCTTGTGTTTCTTTGAGGAACTCTAGCAGAAAGCACAGAGGAGCACTGTTTATTGGGTCACTCTCTGGCTCTAGATTTCTTAAACAGCTCAGACCCAGCCCCCTAGGGATAGTACCACCCACAGTGGGCCTGCCCCTCCGTCAGTCATCGGTCAAGACAGTTCCTCATCTACATGGCACCACGGGCCAGTTTGGTCTGGGCAATCCACAATTGAGATTCCCTCGGGCTGTGTCAAGTTAACAGCTGAAGCTAACTAGGACACCCGTCTTCACTGTGGGTGGGATGTTCCCAGGTAGGAGTCCTGGACATTATAAAAAGGAGAAAATGGGCTGAGCACATTTGATGCTTTCTTCTCCAGGACTGTGGAGGAACTATGACCATCTGCTTCAAGCTCCTGTCAGCAGCTTGACTTCCCCTGCCATGATCTACTGTTCCCTTTCTCCCTTAAGTGGCTTTCGTCAGGGTATTTTGTCACAGCAACTAGAAAAGAAACTATCACAAAGATGAACAGCCTCTAAGTGTGAGGAACAACAAAAGGAAGGAAACACATGTGTCAGATGGGCTGCGATAAGCAAGACTCGGACTCAGCTCTGTGTTTCATTTCTCAGCACCACAGGCTGTTTTCCTAGAGAGAGAAATTGGGTATCGTGAGAGGGACATGGCTCAGTCATATTTGTGTCTTGGTTCCGATCTGTGCTGACTATTTCTAGTTGCTTCTCTGTTCCTCAGATTCTTTCTCTGTAAAATTGGGCTAATATCTATTGTAGGACCACTTACAACTCTAGAATACCTGGCATCTGTCAGGTACTCAGAAGATGGGAGCTCTTGTTCCACCTAGTTAACAGTGAATGAACTAAGACAACAGGACACAATCAAAGAATAGATGCTAGAAGTCCAGCCATCCCTCCTTAGTCAACTGCCGTCTGAAGAAATGAAATGGAAAATCCAAGAAATTATCTTCATGTTCTATGTTTGACTGTGTTGTAGATAGTATAGTGAAACCTGGTACATCTTGCTCCATCATACAAGGAATGTGAATCCTCTCTTTGTGCAGAGTCACCAGACAGTATGTGCTGTTCATCCATTAGTCATCGTGTGGCCATCTGGGGTATCAGATTGAATGTTCTCATGTTGCAGTACTCATGTTCCAATAACACTCATTTTATTTAATAATGGCCCCAGAGCACAAAAGTGGTAATGCTGGCAACTTTAGTACACTATGTCATTATTATGTCATTATTTTATTTTATTATTATTTCTGACTATGTGTAATCTATAAACTAAACGTTGTTATATATCCATAGGAAAGAAAAGACATATTTCATTACTGTGTGCTGTTTTAGGCATTACTGGGTTTTGTGGGAGATACATCTCCTAGGTAAGAAGATGACTACTGTAGTCTAGAAGAAATAATTTGATAGGCATTCAGTTGTGCTCAATTATGGGAGGAGCTTGGGGGTAATATATGGAAGGTGTGTGGAAGAATCACAGAAAATCAACTGACCCTCATGGGTCTTACTGGAGGGTTATAGTAAGCTTAGAAAAGAATCAGCATCAATTCTACAGTTTTATCCAGAAAGGAAACATATTCCAATCTGTTTTATGAAGCTAATATTCCAATATCAAAGTCAGGCAAAGACAGTGGAAAAATATAGGTTCTGTACCAAAATACTCTGATAATCATAGTTGCAAAAACCCTCAGCAAGATGTTAGCAAATAGAAGTCATCAGCACATATAGAGTTGCATACAATGACCAGATAGTTTTTCCCAGGGCTCCTACATTGGTTAAACATTTAAAGAATGGTCAGATACTAAGGGGCCAGAGAAAAGAAAGAAGGAAAGGAAGGAAGAAGGAAGGGAGAGAGGAAGGCAGGTAAGACAAAATGGAGGGAGGGAAGGTGAAAAGAAGGGACGGAGATAGTGAGAGAGGGAGAGAGGGAGAAAAGATGGGAGGGAAAGAGGAAGGTAATGAGGGGGAAGGGAAGGAAGAAAGGCACTGTCAGCATAGAAATTATCGCAGAACTTAAAAATGTAATAATAAATAATAATACATAATAGTAATAAATAGTAACCTCTTAGAATCAGTAAGTCCATCAGTCAGAGACTATAATATAAACATGAAGAAAACTGATTCCATTTGTTTATAATGCCAAGAAAAATTGAAATTTAAAATACACTGTCATTTATGATTTTAAGAAGAACTACTTGCATACAAATCTAACAAAGCATGTTGAGGACTTGTGCACTGAAAAGTAAAAAATGCTGATGAACTAAATCAGAGAACCTGGGTGAATGCAGGGGTGTGCGATACTGTGGGTGGGAAGACTCCACCTAGTGAAGAGGCCAGTTCTCCTCAGCATGACATGCAAGTTCAATAATTCTTGTCAAAATCCCAGCAAGTTTCTTCCTTTCTTTTTTTTTCCAAGTTCAGGAAAAAACTATTCAAAAATGTATATAGAAAGACAAAGGAGGTGGACAGTTTTGAAAAGGAGGAACAGAACATGAAGAAATCAATCCATCCGATCTAAAGGCTTCTTTTAGAGCTATAGTAATCAGCACAGTGTGGTATTGTCACACAAATCAATGAAGAAGAATAGAGAGACCAGAAATAGACCCACATAAGTATTTCCAAATGATTTTTGACAAAGGTATAAAAGCAATTCAATGGAGGAAAGATAAACTTGCAGCCAATGTTGCTGGTACAATTGGGCAGCCATAGAACACAAAATGAAAACTCAACCCAGGCTCATATTGCATACAGAAATGAACTTCACCTGCTTCTCAGAGTTAAAGTGCAAAACAGAACTGTAAAACTTCTAGCAAAAAAAAAAAAAAATCTTTAAGATCTAGGACCAAACAACACAATAAACTTGATTCATTTCTTTAAAAATGCTAAATCGGGGCTGGGGATGATTCAGTGGTCAAGAGCACTTCCCGTTATTCCAAAGGACTAGAGTTTGGTTCCCAACATCCACATTGGGCACCTCACAACTGCCTGCATCTCCAGCTTGATGGGATCTGACGCCCTCTTCTGGCTTCCATGAGAACCTGCATACACATAGCTTCCATTCACACAAAAAAATACATATAAGTAAAAAATATTTTTAAAAATTTTAAACATTGTGAAATTGAGCCAACTATAGTGATCCACACACTTAATACCACTGGTAGTCAGAAGACAGAGGCAGGCGGGTCTCTTTGAGCTCAAGGCCAGCTGGGGCTACAAGAGACCACACCCCTAAAAGAAAATACATTGCTAAATTAGAGTTCAGTAAAATGACTATTCTGTGAAAAGCTTTAATAGAAAGATGAAAACACCACCTGCAGATTGGAAGAAAATATTCACAAAGCATGTATTCAACAGAGGAGGAAACGCCCAGATTACGGAAAGAGCTCCGAAACCTGAACAGTATTAAAACAAGCCAATTGGAAAGTGGGAGAAAGACATGAAGAGAAATTTCACCAAAGATGGGACACAAAAATATGATAATTAGCTATTCAGGAACCACAAATTAGATTGATGATAAGCTGCCATTCAAACATGTTAGGATGTATAAAATACAAAATTCTCAGCAGTGCTAGCTCTGGCAAGAGTGCAGAGAAGTAGGGCTGGACAGATGGCTCAGTGGTTAAGAGCACTGGCTTCTCTTGCAGAGGACCCAGGTTCAATTCCCAGCACCCACATAGTAGATAACAACTGGCTATAACTCTAGTTTCAGGGAATCCAATGCCCTCTTCTCACCTCCATGGGGATTACATGACATGGGTGCATTTATATGCACTCAGGCAATAATTCACTCATACACATAATAATAATTAATAATAATAATTTCAAAAAAGAATGAAAAGAAGCCAAATCATTCATATTTTGCTAATGGGGTTATAAAATGATGCTGCTACTCTAGAAAGCAGTTCAGGAGTTTCCTTCAAGAAAGAAAAATGTTATTAAACATGCTTCTCAACTTACAAAGGCATTACTTCCCAATAAAACCCATCCTAAATTGAAAAGATCATAAATCAGCTGGGTGTGGTGGTACAGGTTTGTAATCTCAGCACTAGGAAAACTGAGACTGGATGTCTCAGAAGTTTACGGTTCCCAGCACCCTCATGCAGTAGGAGAGTTTTTTTTTTTTAATTTTATTTTTTTTTTTTTTTTTTTTTAATTTATGTCTTTTATGTGTATGAATGTACTGTCTGCATGCAGGTCTGTGCACCTGTGTCATGCAATGCCGCAGAGGTCAGAAGAGGGCATCGGATTCCCCTGGAACTGGAGTCAAAGACTGTTCTCAGCCTCCATGTGGGTGCTGGGGATTGAACCCAGGGCCTCTCTAAGAGAAGTCGGCGCTCTTAACCACTAGGCCATAGAAGGAGAGATTTTTATAAGGAGAGCTTTTTTTTTTCTGTATGTATATGAATGTACTGTCTGCATGCGGGTCTGTGCACCCATGTCGTGCAATGCCGCGGAGGTCAGAAGAGGGTGTCGGATTCCCCTGGAACTGGAGTTCTCCTGGAATTGGAGTTTCAGACGGTTCTCAGCCGCCACGTGGGTGCTGGGGATCGAACCCGGTCCTCTGTAAGAGCGGTCGGCCTTTTAACCGCTAGGTCATCTCTCCAGCCCGTGAGAGCATTTTTTTTTTTTTTTTAGTTAAGAGAGCACAAGAAAATGCCCCCTATGGGCAGTGTTTGTGAAGTACAAGCCTAAATGATCCAGGAATAATTCTTTTTTTTTTTTTTTTTTTTTTTTTTTTTTTTGGTCTTTTCGAGACAGGGTCTCCCTGTAGTCCCAGCTGTCCTGGAACTCACTCTGTAGACCAGGCTGGCCTTGAACTCACAAAGATCTGCCTGCCTCTGCCTCCCAAGTGCTAGGATTAAAGGCGTGTGCCACCACACCTGGCAGGAATCATTCTTTGACCCCAGTGCAGACCAAGGTCCAGAACGCTTAAACATCCTCCCATTCATCTAGCTAATGTGTCAGTCTTCTCTTAAGGAAGCTGAGATAGGAGGGACCTACAAGAGCCTGTTCTGAGCGAGGCTAGGTGTTGAGAACTGTCCTTGGATTCTCTTGTTGAGTCACCACCATGGAGTCTCATCTTGTAGGTGATGGCTCATGGTTCAGAGAGGTTTGAATAATGCAGACTCACATGGATGGAAGAAAACTTTAAAACTCACACACACAATGCAATCAAAGCCAGGGGCTCTCCATGGAGTGAAAGACAGGATCTCATTGTCTTTCGTACCTGGGTTCCCGAAGGTGCATATGGGACCTTGATCATGCAAATGAGATGCCACCTCATGGAAGAAAACCATCATCTTCCTCTATAAACATCCTCCAGAATGAGAGCAGGACTGTAAGGCTTAGAGGGGGTGGTGCAGGAAAAAAGAGTGTGGCTCTTGCAGCCTAATCAGAAGCACAGGTTCACCCAGCTCCTGTTAACCCAACACAGTCAGCGGCTTTCCTTCCACCTGCATGTTCTCTCCAAGCCTTTCCTCAAGTCTAGAACGTCCCCCTGCATCATGCTGAGGGGAAATTATGAGACAACTCCTTGCCAGGCCATTCAAGTATTTTGCTTGGAATGCAATTATGAAACTTAAAAAGGAGGAGGCAGACACCTTGAAGTATGATCGTGCATTCACATGGCTTCCAATGCTTGATGCTTGGCAACATTTTATTAAATCAAGAAATTGCTAAATTAAGCTTGATCAAACCTTTGTACCACATGATAGGCATAAGTACACCTGGCCCCTCCGTCTAGACCCAAGGGCGGCTCTTTATTGTTTGATCTTATGATTTTAATTTTGACACTAGAGTAGCTACTTTTTGAGGAAGTTAGTTGAAGAGATAGGAGCTTGTGATTCTGAGAGGCCACTGTATCCTGCCATAGCTGGCTGTGATCTTGTCTGTCCCAACCTGATTTTGCCTGTATTTTGGCATTCTTTAGCAGTAAGCATTCTGTTTGGAAAAAATATCATTTCCAAAGGAGTTCAAGCTGTTGTGGCTATTTTCTGGTGGAAATAGTCCCCATGATATCTCAGACTTTATCCTGTTGCTTTGTGTAGTCTAGAGGGCAATCCGTGCTGACCATGGGGTGAGGGTGTGGCCTTCTGTACTGTAAAAGAAAAGGGATGGATACATGATAAATAGATACGTGGGTGGGTGGATGCATGGATGCATGGATGGATTCATGGATTCGTGGATTCATGGATATGTGGATGCATAGATGGATAGACAGATGGAAAGAACAAAGAACCCTCTTCCATTTGGAAATGGATTTCAATCTCAACCTACTTTATGAATTCAGTACATTAAGGAGCTCTTTCTTTTCCAGGTACTTGAAAAGGGAAAACCCTGAAGAGAGCTGTAAAATGTCCCTATCATGTGACCCTGCCAGGTTCTCAGGGAAATGAGCCTCAGGGAAGATAACAAGACATCCTAGCAAAAGAGGCAAAAGACTCTGAGGAACTCTGCCACCTGCTGGCCCCATCAGCAGGAAGAGCCCTCTAGTCCCTAAGGAACAACCTGAGGACCTCAAGCCTGCTTTCCAGAACTGGAAAAACCGGAAAAGCAGGTAAGTGATTTTTTTTTTTTAACTTCAGGTTCTAGGAATTTGAAGAGGAAGAAAAAAATCAGCAATGCAATGCATTAGGGAGCATCCTGTGGCTGGTGTCGGTGGCACAGCAAGCCTTTAGTTCCAGCACTCCAGAGGCAGAGGCAAGCTGATCTCTGTGAGATCTAGGCCAACCTAGTCTTCACAGGGAATTCTAGGCCAGCTTGGAGTATAGGGAGACCCTGTCTCAAACAAACAAACAAACAAACAAACAACCCCGTGGCAGGCCTTGTGCCACAGGTAGGTTCAGTGCTGTGAGCCACCTCCTAACCCTGGGTAAAGGGATCAAGGATTCCACCACCTGCTTCCCTACGCTCCTTCCTCAAATCGCAGTGATTTCCTCTGTGAAAACAAATTGCTACCTGCTTCCTAACAAACAAAACTTTGAGGAGGGGGCACGAGAAGAGCAATATTTTTTTAAAGGAGGGAGAAAATTAAAAATGTGTGTTCTCATGACAGAGTTTTAAAAGCTATTTGTAGCTTTTCACAATGCTCAAAGTAGTCAGCTTTTCATTTGAAATTCTAATAAGTCCTTTGGATGGCTTGAAGCATATTAAAAAGTATAGAGAACTGAATGACTTCCTTGAACTCAGAGGCTTGGCTGCTTTCTTTGTGGACTTCTAGATCTGTGTAGTGTCACTTTTACTTTCATGGAATGTTCTGGAATGGATATAGTCAATACAAACAAATATTGAATGAGAAGAATGACCTTAGAGCCATCATATATGTTCTGTTGTATGTTTACCATGAGGGTCTTTATTTTGTACCTGTAATGAGTTTCCCCTGATGTAGTCAGGAATTGGATGGACTGACTTTTCCATTCTCCTGAAAAGTCTTCTTTTTCCAAACACTGTAAACTCTGAAGGCAGAAATTCTGGGAAGCTTCGGCACCCTCAGGTGACAGGTGTTCTCCCTATAGATTAAACACATTCATCTTTGTTCCAGAAGCAACATGCTGGCATGAAAGCCAGGCCTTTTTGATCCCATTTTCTATCAAAGGCCCTGGTCAAATATGATGAGCTTACCCCAACTATGACAGACATGAAACAAAGCCACAGTGCCCCAAGGAAAGACAGATACCAGACACGTTGCAATTTGTGGTGGCAACTTCCACTTGTGACTCATTCAAAAAATAGGTAGCAGGGCTGGAGAATGGACTCAGTGGTTAAAAACCACCTTGTAGAGGACCTGAGTCCAGTTCTTGGCCCCCATATCAGAGGGCTCGTAAGCACCTGTAACTCTATCTCTCGGGTAATCAATAGCTTTTTCTGGTCTCTGTAGGCATTTAACACTTATGTGCATATACTCACACACAGATACACAAACATATAATTTAAAATTTAAAATAATAAGAGTAGCATTTTTTTACATAGTCTTAATTCTCATGTAATCTAGGCTAATCTTAGAAAAGACAAATCAAGGCCCATGCTAAATGTCTATAATAGTTTTTTTCTAGCTCCCCCAATATTGCATAAGTGTTGGAAAAATTCTTGAATATGTGCATAAGTTTGTGACCCAAAGAGTAAGATGTAAGTTATACAATCGAGGTTCCCCTTTCTTTTCTATTTCTACCTTCCTCCTGTCCTTTTACCACTTTGCCGCTAATAGTTGTACTTTATTGTTTGCTCATTGGTTTATTTGCGCAGTTTTGGTGAGAGGTGCCTTCTAAGTGGAAAAGGAAATAGTCACTAGGAATGTTCAGATTATGAGGGATAAAAAATGGGCCAAGAAATTGAGACCAGTGTAAATAGTTCTTTGGAGTCTGGCTGGAAGAATGAGGAGAAAGCCTTATTTTTTGCTAATTTCTCTGAGTAAACCTTCTAGAGAAAGCACTGACTTTGGTAGATTGAGTGGCCCCATTACCATGTTAGGGAATTCAAAGAAACTTTATTTCATAAATGAAACCCTCATGAAGTTCTATTTGCCTGGGGCGGGGGGGGGTGGAGGGAGACTGGAATTAGATTTAAAATTCCTATTCCTGTCATTAAATCTGCCAGTGTTGAAGAACCCAGGAAACTCCTATAATCTGTTACAGAGTTTTGGGGAGAATACATGTTTGTCTAGATTATCTCTTCTAGAATGAAAAGGTAGTTGAGATGAAGACCAGAGCATGGTGCTCATCACCGTCTCTACCAAAGGTCCATTTCTCCATGACTACCTTACAAAGCCACCCAGGCTACAATGGGGTCAAATGGCAAGGGCGGAGGATGTGTTCAAGGTCTCTGGGTGGAGAATCTCAGCAAGGAGCAGTGGAGAAGCTCCATCTCTGCTCCTTGATGTCCAGGGTTCCTCTAGGTGGCTCAAGATGGCGAAGACACCTAGACAGAGCAACACGACCATGAAGCTTCCTTCCCTTGCATGTTGGGCAGCCTGTCTGGGATGGCTTGAAATGCTCTTCTGTTCCTCTCCCTTTGAAGAAGCCTGTTTATGTGAGTGGCTTAGTGACTGCATGGTGTGACTAGTAAAGAGCAGGACTTCTAACCCATCAGAATTATCTAGAGGATGTTCCAAGGTGAGGAAAGAAGAACCTGCCAGTCTTCTTAAAAGCTGGCCTGTATCATCACAGGGCCACTTCCACTCCCACACTGTTGGTCAGGGCAGTCATAGGTTGGCTCACTTGGAAGGGGTGGACCAGTACACTCTACCCCTGTTTGGTGGAGAAGGTACAGAAGGCAACTGGGAGAAGCCTTTTGGGAAGTGAGCAACTAACTACATTGGGGTTCATGTCCAGAGGGCCAAGTGCCAACCCAATAAATCAACCATTCCATCAGTGAACATTTATTCTGCCAATTACAAGTAGCCACTGATAAACAATAGATGTGTTTCTATTGGAGTTTACAGTTTGACATAAAACACATTTACACACACACACACACACACACACACACACACACACACACACACCATGGGAAATCCAGTCAAAAGGACCAGGTATGATGGAACTGTGCAGCAAGGGACCAAATATGAAGAGTTAATAATGTCTAGCACAGTGATAAAATGGTAACCATTGGCCAGGCCTAGTGTAATCCCAGCCCCTTGTGAAGTTGAGGATGGAAGGTCACAGGTTCAAGGCCATCCTATGCCACTTAGTAAGAACTGTTGCAAGATAAAATTCCATCAGAAAAGCTGGGGATGCAGCACTGTTAGATTACTAGTTTAACATGAGGGAAGACCTGTGTTCAGTCCCAAAACCAAGGGAAAAAATGAATAGAGTACCATTTGCTGGAAGGCAGTGATCTGTGATAACTGAGCTTCACTCTTAAAGTAAATTGAGCTAATGAACGATTGCCAAGCTTTGGGTCTTTGTGGTTCTAAGGTCGGTATGTTGAAAAGAGCTCTCCCACGTCAAATCCTCTTAGTTAATGGGAAGAGATTCTCAGCTGTGCTGTCCTGAACACTGCTTCTTCAGGAGACAATGTCTGTCACCTGAGCAGTCAGGAACATGTCTTAGCTACCTGAGCTTGCTTAAGTGCATTTGATTTTTTGAATGTCTTCCTAAAAGTGTTCGTTATATTTTTAATGTGATTAAAATTTTTAAGTGGTGATTTTATATACAGATGTTGATGAAAGATGTGTTTTAAAGCAGTAAATTAAAGCCTCATTAATATTTCACTGAGAGTATTTTGTACTTATCTGTTTTATCTCTATTTTTGACCTATGGCTTAGAGTTCACAGCATGAAGGAGACGGTAAAATCTGTTCACCATAAAATGTTAATTATAAGTAAATTACAGCACAAGCGTTCAATCAGCCACATTAATTCTACATAAAGTGAATTATTGTAGCAGAAAATTTTGAAATGTGACTGAATTTTGTAATCCTCAGTCTCCTTTTCTCTACCTCTCACACTAACCCTGATTCCCATGTGTTTATCCCAGAAACTCAGAGTTCTTTGTGTAAGTCAGGCTCATTTACCTTACCCTGTTTTGAAAGTTAAAAACCGTGTGCAGCCCCATCTCTCCAAATGGTTCAGAACTGGGCAGAGGTCTCTCTACCCCATGGAAACTTCAGTAAAAGCTTTGATGTTTTCCAGACAGTTAGGTTCTAAAAATTAAGGGGTTTTGGCTTGTCCTGAGGAATGATTCTCCCCTGCAATGTGACTCAAATGCATGTATGTGTTATTATCATAACTGTGATTTTTCTCCTAAATTTGTGTCTATTGGGAAATTACAAATTTGAACATTAGTGCTTTCATGCCCCAAACCCAATGTATTTCCATCTGGCATTACTTCTCAGCCAACATAGAAATACTTAAGAGCAATAGTATTAGGAGAACAATATAACAAAATGGTTTAGAAAAATGCTGAAAACACCCAAAGTATAGGTTACTCATTCTGTCAACATTAATTGTTCTTTAGCGGCAAAAATCCTGATGTCCCCTTAAATGAGAGTACCCCCATGAATTTAGGGTGTCGTTAGAAATGGGAGGCTGCTCGGTGCTAATGGGATATTTAATGCTGTGATAGATGCCATTAGGTACTAATGGACACAGGGGACAGGAGGGGCTGCAGATTTTGCAAAATACCAGGAAGCAAATAAAACTTCATTATGTAACACCACTAACAGCAACCCAAATTCATGTCACAAACAGCCTGAAGGAATTGCATAATAGAGGTTCTTGACTCCTAGTCATCCTCAGTGTTGAAGCATTATGTACTGGGTCTAGTCTGTGTCCACTCATGTACTAAGCCCAGTGCATCCCTAGTGTGGAGTGAAAATTGGAGTCCTATTTTGGATAAAGTATTGGTGGTTTGTGAGACAGAAGCTGGGCACCCTTGGCCGCATTGTCGCCCACTTAGGGAACACTATTACAGCTGCATGTACCCTCACAAAGTTGAGAACACGAGGTTTGAAGGGATACCCAGCACCATACACATGTGCCATGTGCTCCCAGGGAGGGGCTTCTGTCTGAAGGCTCTGTCTTTCCCTTCCTGAACGTGCAGGCTTTGCTTTGTTCCTACGTAAGCCATTTTATTTAATCCTCTGGAAACTTCACAGAAGGCCAAAGCAGCCAAGAAAAATAGAACTGCTTCATAGAAGGAAAGAGCATTAATAACTACATTAACAAGGAAGATGCAGAAATGGGAATCATTTTCTATTAGAAAAAGAGACTTCCCCTCCCTCCGCCCCCACCGTGAAAGGAATGAGGGGAGGGATTTCCAATCTGCTAATGGCAGAAGCTGTTAATCTGCAAATGCGGGATCTATTGGTGGTGGTGGTGGTGGGGCTACTTTGACCTGCTCAGAGACTCTCAAGGATTAAAATATCTGAAGAAGAATTAGAGATCTGGCACCCAAGAAAGGAAAGGAGCATTCTGTTCTTACAGGGCCTGATCTTCTGATGTTGACTGGTAGGTTACCTTGAAATCATGGGCAAAATTAGGACAAATAAATAAAGATGACTTCTCTTCTTTTATTATTGTTTTCTCACCCCATTTCTCTGCTCCAAATCTCAGTCTTAGCTCTCAGGAGCTTTTAGCTTCTAATTTTCTTTTCTTTTCCTCTGGAAAAATCATGAACACATTGTCAACATGGTATTAGAATCCTATTTTTCAATAGAATAATAACTCTGTTTTGTGAAAATGACACATGCCCACTGCATAAAATTGAAAATAGTCAAATACAAAGAAGAAAACAAAATCTTTCCAGTACTTTCACTATCCCCCAAACAGTCATCTTTAGATTTGGTGGCCATTTTCCTAACCATTTATCTATCATGTGTATATAGAAGAAAAGGAAGCTGAAAACAGAGACGGAAAGTCTGAGATACAAAGAAACTAAGATTTGAAAGGGATTATGGTGACGAGAATGACTAATCCTGTGCTATTTACTTACAAATCAGATGAGAGCAGAATTCAGTGTCCTCAGTCATACACACACACACACACACACACACACACAGAGTCCTGAACACAAATTATGGATGGTGAGGCATGTGTTAATCCCTTGATTGTGGTAATGTTTATGCAGTATGTACAAAAAGCAAATCATATGCACCTTTATCAGACACAAATTTTACTTTCCAATTACATTTTTAAAAGAGATACATAATAAAAGGCAAAACTATTGAATTTATTTCATGTGATTGTGTAGATGTGTACATGTGTGGGGGGGCACGTATGTGCACAAGGAATCAGAGGAGGGCAAAGGTCCTCCTCTGTCACTTTCTATTCTCTTGAGACAGGATCCTACATTGAACCTGGAACTTGTAATTTTTTCGCTAGGCTATAGGCCAACCAACTCCAACCAGCCTCCTGTGTCTACTCCTTACTCCTTCCAACGTCACAGGTGTTATACGTATTTTGTAGGTTTGGGTGATCCAAATTCAGGGCCTCAGGCTTGTGCAGCAAGCATTCTTACCCACTGAGCCATCTCCCCAGTCCCGAAGCCTCAAGTTTAATGGTACTAAACAGTTTTATTAGAATTTAACAGACAAACTATAAAGATGACATTGAAAGAATTTCTGATCTACAGGGGGAAACTTTCATCATAGCTCTGTTTGTTTGCTTGCTTGGTTGTTTAAGATAGGGTCTCCTTGTAGCCCCAGCTGACCTGGAACTCACTGTGTGGACCAAACTGGCTTCCATCTCACCAAGATTCACCTGCCTCTGTCTCCTGAGTGTCATGATTAAAGGTGTGTGCCACCACACTTGACCAAAGTATAGCTGTTTATTTATTTATTTATTTATTTATTTATTTATTTATTTATTTATTTATTGCTATTTTTGAGACAGGGTCTCCCTGCAGCCCCAGCTGGCCTGGAACTCACTCTGTAGGCCAGGTTGGCCTTGAACTCACAGAGATTCCCCCATCCCCCTGCCTCTGCCTCCCACGTGCTGGGATTGAAGGCACGCGCCACAACACCCAGCTACCAAAGTATAATCAATCTATGATTAAGAAAAAAAGGTTATGGGGAAAGCACTGTGTAGACCTATTTTGTTTAATATCATGATTATAGAATAGCAACTGGATCCCCTTGCTTAAAACATGAGAAAACTGGGGCTGGAGACATGGCCCAGAAGTTCAGAGCACTGGCTGCTCTCGCAGAGGACCCAGGACCTGCTCCTGGCACCCATAGGACAGCTAAAAAAATCTGGGGATCCAATGCCCTCTTTTGGCCTTCAGGGACACTGCATGCGTGGGTCCACTTACTTGCCCACAAAACACTCATACACATAAAATAAAAAGAAATAAAATTTTTCAAAAAAAGAGAAAATTAGCACACACAGCTTTCCAATTTCTTTCCCTTGTCTCCTAATATTTCTTGTTATTATCATGATTTGAAGCATTTGGCATCTTCTAATATAACTACGAATTCCATGTTTGGTTTCATAGTTTTAAATTTCTATTTATGATTCATTGCTCATGTGTTTTGTACTTTTATTTATCTTTAGATTGGATGAATTTTATCTTTGTGGGATCTTTCTTTATTATTTTTAGTTTTGTTATATAGTTATAAGGTAAACATGATAATTTATATATATAATGTGTAATGATAAAATCAGAGTATTTAGCATCTCTCCTCAAACATTCAGCTTTTCTTTATGCTGTGAAGCTTAAAATTCCTGTCTTCTAAATTTTTATTAATTATGAAGGACCTAAAGCAGGGCATGGTGGTACGCACCTTAATTTCAACACTCAGGAGGCAGAGGTAGGCAGATCTCTGTGAGATCAAGGAGAGCCTGGTCTATATAAGTTCCGGGCTAGCTGGAACTAAGGAGAGAACCTGTCTCACAAAAAAAAAAGAAAAGAAGGAAGGAAGGAAGGAAGGAAGGAAGGGAGGGAGGGAGGGAGGGAGGGAGGGGAGGAAGTAGGTACTGAACAGAGTGGGAGAAAAGAAAAAGAAAAGAGAAGAAGAAAATAAAAAGAAAAGAGCTGGAGAGATGGCCCCAATGTTAAAAGTGCATAATGCTCTTGCAGAGGACCTGGGTTCACTGCCAGCACTGATGCAAGCTGTTCACTGCTGTCTGTAACTCCAGCCCCAGGAGCTTAAACACCCTCTTGTGGTTTCTGTGAGCACCTGCAATAACCCCCCTGACACTTAATTACAATTAAAATCAATCTTTGAAAAGTATGTGACAGGTTGTGGCGAACTTATTATTAGTACTTTGGTGAAGAACATTAAAATTAATTTCTCCGCCGTTCTGAATTTTAGACCTGTTAGCCACTCTCTAGCTCTTCTTCTTCTCCCTTTCCAGGGTCCAGTCTCAGGTGTTCTGTTCTCTCTAAATAGATGTTTAAAAAAGGTTCAAATGGTGTATTTTAACTTCTATATTTCTGAGGATATCTATTGCCTGTATATCCAGTGTGTGTCACACAAAGAAATTGAAAACTAAATAAAAAAAAATTTTTTTAAGTGACATTTTAGCTGGGCATAAAATTTGAGGAATCATAGATAGTTTCCTTCAGAATTTTGTAGATATTTGTTTGTTGTCTTCTGGCATTGAGCAGTTTCCTTGAACCATAAGATTTGTAATATTTTCTTTGATTTATAGGTGGGCTCACCAGTACTGTACTCTGTATTTTAGAATCTCCCATAGTTGTAATTGTGTTTGTACATCAACTTGTTTGATACCATATCCAAGAAACATTTTTTTCTTTTAAAACCCTGGAAATGTTGCTTTCTTCTCTTCTGAGATTAAAACCAACAGAGAAAACTAGTACTTATCTGCATGTTCTGCTTTTAGAGAACTTTATTTTTTCTCCTTGGATAAAGAATGTTTCCATTGCCTTTTCAACTCATAAAGAAATATAAATCCAGTACCAACCAATTTATACCAATTTTTCACAGACTATATATACTCTGCCCTTATTAATGTGTGCATGTATTTCTTTCAGACTTCTACATGTCTGTGTGTCTTTTTAAAGGTACTTTCTTCCCTTATAGATCTAATTTTTTCACTCTTCTGTTTGAATTATCTGCTCCAGGAGCATTGATTATTTTTCTTTTCCTATTACCTCTTTATTGCTTCATTTCATTCACTAAAATTCTCTTAAGCTTTACCTCTATGTTAGTAATTCTATTTTCACTCATTTCTATGCTGTGCTATCTGAACTAACTTATTTATTAGTTCTGTAATGATGTTTTGATCCTCAATTTGTGTTCTAAGCTCCCAAGTATGTTTTCCCTAGTTATGCTATTTTAATAGTTTGCCACTTGCTACCTATTTCAGCAAATTTGTGTCATATTAAGCTCTTCTGTAGCATGAAACACTCAAAGAGAAATTTGATTTTCTTTGGGCTGTATTTTCTTACAAAATGGTGCTTCACCTCTCTTTTGCATGTTTATGAGTCTGCAGGGGACATTTAAGGTTTAATCTACAACATGACTTAAGAATCCTGGGTGTTCTTTCTATTGGCTTCTGACTAAGCTGTGTGGTTCTTGGGGAAAATTCTACTCTTTGAACCCCACATCAACTTTTCAGTGTATTTAAGGTTTTGTTTTCTTTAGTGATTTATCTAGCACAGTTGTTTTAAGTTCAAAGGAACTCATTTGTCATTATTGAAAATGGGATTCTTATGTTTTTATTTATGTATTATTCTTATTCTTGCTATATAGAGAGAGCTTTCCGTGAATCTTCTCTTTGTGCTGATAGATATTTAAGAAATTGGTCAACACCCTGCTTTATCTGATACCTAGATTTCCTCTCAGCAATTTATTGTGTCTCACCTGCTTATATATTCTGAGTTCTTCGAGGGAAGAAATGTTCTAATGGGCTGCATCCTACAGAATCAGAGATTCAGTTCTTCTCCTGAAATTGGGCTAAATGTCCTTTATCAGGGTTTACCCCACCTGCTGGGAAACACTGTTTAGTACTCTGGAGCCCCTCCAAGAATGCGGGCCTTGGTAGTTTTCCCCTTGATGAGAGTCTGAAGTCTTAAGAGTGCTGAGTAAAGGGCTTCTATTCTTTTTTTTTTTTAACTGTTGACGTTTTGTGATTTTCATGCAATATATCAATACATTTTGATTATATATATATATATAATATATATATATATATTATATATATATATTATATATATATATATTATATATATATCCTATTTTTGTGTCCTTTAGTCTTTTAGTGTAGGTCTATCCACTGAAGCCAGGTTAACTTAACCTACCAAGAGTCACACCCTTAAGAGTAGCCAGAGTAGCCGATTCTCTCTTCCCCTCCCAGCAGCCATCACTTGTCAATAGTTCCTCAGATAGGGTTGGTATTCTTCCCCACATCTATGCTGGGATTTTGTCTGGTTTGAACGTGCATGGCTCTTGTGCGTGTTGTCAACATTGCTGTGAGTTTATATGAGTAATTGACCGGCTGTCTGGGAAGCTATTTGTTTGTTTGTTTGTTTTTTTTTTTTTTGGTGTTTTCGAGACAGGGTCTCCCTGTAGCCCCAGCTGACCTGGAACTCACTCTGTAGACCAGGCTGGCCTTGAACTCACAGAGATCCACCTACCTCTGCCTCCCAAGTGCTAGGATTAAAGGCGTGCGCCACTAGGCCCTGCTGTTTCTTTGCAGACATGCACCATCTCTAGCTCTTACACTCTTCCCCCCCTCCCCTCCCACCTTTCACAATGATCCCCTAGACTCAGGACGCGGAAGCTTGCTAGGGGCGCCCTCTTCAGGGACAAGCACTCCGCAGCCTCTCGTACTCTGCATGTTGGCCAGCTGTGAGTTTCTGTTGCATAAAGAAGCTTCTCTGATCAGAGTTGAGAGATGTACTAATCCACAGGTATAACAGTAAGTCATTAGGTATCAGTTTAAAACTATATCTAATAGAAAACTAGTACTAGGCTCTCCCCAGCTTTTATTCTTGAAATTACACTTCTGAACTGTGCTAGTCAGATTTTCATTGCTTGGACAAAATGCCTGAGATGAACAGCTTAAAAAGAGAGGAAGGTATATTTTGACTCATGGTTTCAGATGCTTGGCGCATGATCTCTTGGTCCCATTGCCTTTGGGCTTGTAGCAAAGCATAATATAGCAGGAGGATGTGGGAGGGCCTGTGAATATCTCCTGTTGGCTGGGAAGCAAAGAAAGGCAGAGAGGTGGGCAAGATCTCTAATATCCTCTTCAAGGACACATCCCTATGTTTAATTATCTCCCACTAGAAGCACTTAGGCATAGGGACACCCCAACAACACCATGTGCTGGTGACCAGGCCTGCAGCATATGAAACGTCAGGGGACATTTAAGACCTAGTCCACAACATAGGTAGTCCTTCCATTGACTTCCCTCTGAGCTATGAGGTGTTTGAGGAGTTTTGTAAACATTTTCTATTCCTTTCTATTCTAGGGTTCGGGGTACTGTAAAAATACGTTATAGCATGTGTGCTATGATTTTTCTTTTTCCCCTGTTGGTACTTTTTTGAAGATTACAGTTTGAGCTCTCACCATAGTCTTTGACTATTGCTGTTGGGTGGTTTCCCGATTTCTTTCACTATTTCCTCTCCTTTTTATAAGACACAGGAGCAGGGGTACTCTGTGATTCAAAACACTCCAATCATCTTTCCCTCAAATCTGAGATTTCACATTTTAATTGCAGAACTATTGCTATGCAAGATGAATGAATGTCTGTCTTTATTTTATTTCTCTCAATGAAATAATTAGTCAAGTAAAAGTATATGTATGTGTAAGGTGATCTCAGAGACTGGGGAGAAGGGCAGAGGAACACGGGAGAGGAGAGCAGGATTCTAATATAAAGCACATTATCAAGCAAGTCCTTATTACAGGCAACTGGAACTTGATTTCTTGGGTAAAACCCATGGAAGAGCGAGGACCCCAAGCCCAGAGAAGAGGAAGCTGGTGTATTTGCATACTTATTCCTAATATTCATAGCCAGACACCTGCTCTAATATGTGTCAGTTTCTTCTCACTTCTGGGCTACAATATACACAGGCAAGGTTAGAGCTTTCGGTGAGACTCAGGTGACAGAAACTGGTGACTTGCCAGCGATATGACATAGCAAAACCAAGGGAAGATGGCCAGGGTGTACTATGTGATTGTGAATGTCAAGGCACATGTGGAGAGTAAGACCAGGAGATAGCAGGATCCTCGTAAGACTGCTCAAATGGTTCAATTGGGGTGGCCTCTTGATTACAAGAGAGGCATTGACTATTGATCCTGACTTGATATTTTAGTTAGCTTTTCTTTTTTTTTTTTTTGGTCTTTTCGAGACAGGGTCTCCCTGTAGCCCCACCTGTCCTACAATTCACTCTGTAGACCAGGCTGGCCTTGAACTCACAAAGATCCGCCTGCCCCTGCCTCCTAAGTACTAGGATTAAAGGCGTGCACCAGGCAGCTTTTCAAATTTAATAAAGGACGGGGCTGGAGGGTTGGTTCAGCGATTAAGTGATTAAGCGATTAAGCACATGCTACTTGTGCTGGATAGCTTTGCGTATCAACTTGACACACCTGAGAAGAGGGAACCTCAACTGGGGACGTTCCTCTATTGGAGGCACACATCTGTGAGGCATTTTCTTGATTGTTGAGAGATGTGAGAGGGACCAGCCCACTGTGGGTGATGTCAGCCCTGGGCAGCTAGTTTTGTACCGTATAAGAAAGCAGGCTGACTGCAGTCCAGGGGAGAAAGCCAGTAAGTACCGTTCCTCTATGAACTCCACTTCAGCTGCTGCCTCCAGGTCGTGCCCTGAGTCCCTGCCCTGACTTCCCTCACTGATGAACTATGATAGAGATGTGTAAACCAAATACCCGCTCCCAAATGAGTTTTGGTCAGAGTGGTTTATCACAGCAATAGAGAAGCAAACTAGGACACTTCCAGAGGACCAGAGTTCAGATCCCAGCACCCACCAGGTGGCTCACAACTACCTGTAACTTCAAGTCTGGGGTATCCCATCCCTTTTTCTAGTCTCTGTGGCCCCAGCATATATGTGGCCTATGCACACACAGATATATACATGTAAACAAAAATAATTTTTTTTTTAATTTTTAATGAACATACAGAAAAAAATAGAGTTACTTTGGGAGCTCTTTTTAAAAAAAAGTAAGGGGAAGCTGGGCATGGTGGCATACGCCTTTAATACCAGCACTTGGGAGGCAGAGGCAGGTGGATCATTGTGAGTTTGAGGCCAGCCTGATCTACATAGTGAATTCCAGGCCAGCTGAGGCTGCTGGGAGACCCTGTCTCAAAGACCCCCAAAAAGTAAGGGGAGCTATTTTAGTCAATAAAAATGGAAAAATAATAAGATCTATATTATATACATATATGTATGTATATATGTAAACAGAATTTATATATGTGTGTGTAGATATGTATGTTAATATATAAAAATCATATCCATTATACAGTTATCCTTGGTATTGATGGGCTATTGCTTCCATGACTCCATGCAGACACCAAAATCTGTGGTCTCTGAAGTCCCTTATTTAAAGAACAGATATGTGCTTATAAATCATCTCTAGATCATTCCAGTATCACACACAATGTAAACACTATTTATGCTTTATTATCTAGGGAATAATACTAAAATGCTGTACATGTTCAGTAGAAGGATAGTTTTGAAAACATTCTTTTATCTGAAGCCCACTGCATTTGCAGATAGAGAACAGGTAGATATGGAGGCCCAGCTATCTGTGCGTGAGAGAAGAGTTCTATCAGAGGTGAGCATAGGTGAGAGAGCACAGACGTAAGTGTGTGTGATGTGTGCCGTGTGGGTGCTACATGGACACTCCACTTGAGAGCGTCAGGAGTGCCGCTCAGTTACCTCCCCATCAGTTCCTGTCTGACACCAAAGGATCACATAGTTCTTGCAGAGGCCGCCATATAAATCTACTCACCTAAAATCCCACGTTCAAATAATCCTTTTTTACAAAGATGTCACACTGAGTAGAGTTTTAGAAAGGGCATGACTTTTGACTGGTATGTATGTTATACATTTGAATGGAGTCCCAGAAACCCAGTCCCTTTCCTCTGTGTGAACCATCTAACCCAGTGGCTACAAAGCGCTGAGTGACATTAACACTAAGGGGAGAAAACTAAAAAGATCTCCAAACTCATTGGCCAAGGTGGAGAGAAAAATTCTCATTTCATACACCAAAAGCAGGGGGCTCCAACCAACTCTTTTGCATATAACATGATTATGCATGCATAATTTTTATTTATGCACTGAATTATATAAATATGAATATAAAAAGTGTATTTGATGATATAATTATACTTTGTGTAACAAATACAAATCTATTCTATATATTTAATACATTCTATTCTATTTATAATGTATTGTCATATGTAATATACTATATATAATTTATTATATATTACTATATTAAATATTTCTTACATAATGAATCAAACTCTACTACTATATATTTATGTGATATATATTATTGAAATACAAGTACATTTGCACAATTACAGTCATTGACTTACATAATATATGGGCTGGAGAGATGGCTCAGCAATTAACAGCACTGACTGCTTTGCAGAGGACCTGGGTTCAATTCCCAGCATCCACATGGTGGCCAACAACCATCTGCAATGCCAGTTGCAGGGGATCTGAATCCCTCTTCTGACCTCTCCGGGCCTTGCACAACATGGGTGCACTTACACACATGTAGGCAATACACTCTTACACATAAAATAAAAATAATAAATAAATTTTAATTATATGATATAAATATAAAAATATTTAAGTATATTTTAATAGGAAAATGTACTTCAGAATCTCCACACAAGGGGTATGAATATACATATGTATGTATGTATATTCATGTGATAAGTATTATTAACATGTGTACTTCATGATGATGAAAAAAATTATACATACCACAAATCATTTTAAAATTCCTAAGTAAGCCAGGAATACTTATGCATGCCTGTAATCCCAGCACTTGGGAGGCAAAGGCCAGCAGATTTCTGTGACACGGGGTCATCCTGGTGTACCTAACAAGTTCCAGGCCAGCTGGGGCTACAGGGACATCCTGTCTCAAAACAAAAACAAAAGCTCCTGAGTAATTTAAAAAATACTTTATTGGGGTTGGAGAGATGGCCTAGCAGTTAAGAGCACCGACTGCTCTTGCAGAGGACCCGGGTTCGATCCCCAGCACCCACATGGCGGCTAAGAACCGTCTGTAACTCCAATTCCAGGAGAACTCCAGTTCCAGGGGAATCCGAGACCCTCTTCTGACTTCCGCGGCATTGCACAACATGGGTGCACAAACCTACATGCAGACAGTACATTCATACACATACAAAAAAAAAAAAAATTAAAAAAATACTTTATTGAAGAAAAGCCAAATTGAGGATTCAGTTGGTGAGATTATTGTGGTATTTATTTGCTAAAATAAAAGAAAATCAAAGGCTACCCTAAACCACCAGATATATGTGGAATTTTCTGTGGTATTTTTGTTTGTTGTTGTTTGAATCGTTACGCTCCATGCTCATAGAGGGAGGGAGAGACGAAATGAAGTTAGACTGAAGGATACAGTGTAGGGATATGACGGAGAGTAACTACACCAACATGCTGGCCTAGGACTTGCCTTAGCAAGAGACGGCTGGTCAGACATCATGAATCACTTCCTGTTAAGCTGAGGATAGCATTGTGAGAGCCGATCTGGAAGGGCTCTTGTGGAACAATCCTCTGTGGAAGCTTCTAGACTTGACACTACCAGCTTTGGTGAAAAGTTTACAGGAAGAGTCCAGGAAAGGGTCCAAGCATCTTTGTAACATGAAGGAGTTCAGATAATTCTCTGAGAGGGGATTGTCCATTCATTTAGGAAAATGTCCACAGTGAAGCACATGTTGGTGACTGCCCACAAAACCATGTCCACAGACTGAGGATCTCTACAAGTATGTCACAAAAGCATCCGAGGTGACTCCATGTGCTCACAGGTGCGTAACGTTTCAGTGTCACATTAAGTACAGTCCTAGATTCATCTAGGAGTTCCTGTGCTGTTATGGGCTGAACGGTTGTGGATTGGATACAGAAAGTTCTGCCCTAAACTCACATGCTGAAGCTTTTGTTCCTCAGTCACTGTTGCCATTTGGGACGGTGTAGAAGAGAAGCCACTCACTGTGGGGCTGTTATCCCTGGCTCCTTTCTGTCACATCCCTCTTCTTCCTGGCTGTGTTGATTAAATAGCTCTCTTCCACCTCACACTCCCACAGCCATAGTGTCCTGCCTAACACCAGGAGACCAAATAAGCGTAAGCCAGATTCTCTAAATTCCTGAGCCCAAATAAATCTTTCCTTGATTCCACCAAGTGTTTTGCTTATAGCAATGTAAAGGTAACTAATACATTCCTCCAAATTCATGTGTTGAAATTCTAACTCCTGATACTGCAGAGTGTGATCAGACAGAACCTTTTTCTTTTTTCTTTTATTTGAGATAAAGTCAAACTATGTAGCCCAGGCTGGCCTGGAACTCACAGATTAAAGGCTGGGATTAAAGGCAGGAACCAGACACCTAGCCTGAGGTTAGAATCTTTGAAGAGGTAAAGAAATTAAAATGTAGTTGTTGGGGGGGCTTAATCCAATATGACGACATCCTTATATAAAGAGGAAATTTGACACACGTATTTGCAGAGGGAAGCCTGTGTGAAGACTGGAGAGACAGGGACAGATACACTGAAGGGAAGAGGCTTCATAAGAATCCACACTTCTGAATGCGTCTGATCTCTCGTCTGGTCGTGGAAGCCAAGCAGGGTCGGGCCTGGCTACTACTTGGATGGGAGACAGCTTGGGAATCTGGGACTACCGGGTGCTGTAGGCTTAAAAAAAAAAAAAAAAAGAATCCACACTTCAAGAAACCAGCTCTGGTTACACCTCGACCTTGAGCTCTTACCCTACAGCCTGTGACAAAGTGCATTTCTATGGTGTAAGTCCCTGGGCTGAGCACTTTGTTAGGGCAGTGCCTACAGACTTGCTAATCCTAGCCCTTGCCCTCGTCCTCTCTCTCTCTCTCCCTCTGCTTTCCCCCTCCCTCGCATACTCTCTCCCATTCTTTTGGAGTCTTATTAAAAGTGAAGCCCAAGGCTCCAGCTGGTGAGGATATTTCCATGCATGTAAAATATTGCCACATATTATTCCCTTTTAATTTTTGAGTGTCTGTTTTAGGGAGACTTTGATATCTGTGCTTGCATGGCACATTCGTATTTACAAAGTATTTTTTGCAGCTCTAATTTTGCTAAATCCTCACATGTCAAGTCAGTTGCTGTTGTAATTAGCTGTCTGTTGCTGTGATAAAACACCTCTGGGCGGGAAAGGGTTTATTGCACCTTACAGCTTATAGTCTATCGTAGCAAGCCAGACAGGATAAGAGCTCAAGGCAGGAATCTGGAGGCAGGGCCTGAAGCACAGACCATGGAGGAGCACTGCTTACTGGCTTTCTCCTCCATGGTCTGAGCTCAGCCTGCTTTCTTACACAATACGGGACCACCTGCCCAGGGCTGGCATCACCCACAGTGGGCTGAGCCCTCCCATATCACTCCGCAATCAAGAAAACACTTCACGGACATGGCTACAGCACAACAGATAGAAGAAATTTCCTAATTGAGGCTCCCTCTTCCCAGGTGTGTCAAGTTGACAGCCAAAACTAGCCATGACAGCAGCTTTAAGCAACTTGATGAAAATGTGTGGACATTAAGTGGCAGGGCTAGTACTAGAATCAGGTTGAAGATGTTTGTCCTCAACAGTGCTGAGTGGACGGTGATAGACGTGACTGCTTCACAATATAGCCCAGTGGTCCTTTCTGTCGCTCTGGTGAGATTTCTATCAGTGTGTGTCACTCCCTTTAGCTACGTGCTTGTTCAACGATTCTTACCCAACCTAACTGGGAGCTGTAGGAAGGCAGGTTCTGGGCTGTGCTCTCTGTTTAGTCATTAGGTTTGAAGAGCCTGTGTTGATTGATAAGTTGGTATCATGGAATTTTAACCATAGTACTGCATATATCTTACGCTCCAGTGTTCCCAAAATAAATGTAAAAATGGCAGGGTACAATGTTGATCTGGTCAAAGATTAGGAGAGAGTATATATAAAAGTAATACCATGGGTTGACATTATATTACAATCATAATTATCAACCCTCTTTTTATATAGCTTCTCTCTCTCTCTCTCTCTCTCTCTCTCTCTCTCTCTCTCTCTCATAGTCATTTATAAGCAGAAGGCCTGATCCCACTGCTAAATAGAAAATAAATTGCTTATCTCTTGGAAGAGAATTAACTCTTTCAGGGCACTGGGATACCATTTAGTAAATTAGTAATTCTCTAAATGGTACTCCAAATACATAAAATTCCCCTTATAAACCTGGAAAATGAACGCGTTCCCAGTGCTTAAAAGAAATCAGGGCATGCCTAACAGAAATCAGACGGCAAGCTCCGAATACATGTAATGGACTTGTCTCTCTCCTCTAATAACTTTATGTTCATTCTCATGGAAATCCGTGTGTGGCTGAAGATGAATCTATTTGCTAAAAGCTAGCACTTCTGATCTTTTAATCTACTAATATGAGAGCAATAAAGAGGAAGGGGCAGAGACAGGAAAAGCCGAATGGTGGTGACTACGCATGGAAAAAACAGCAATTTGTTTGGGTAAACAGAGTTTGAGAGACTGATGACTTTTTTCCAAAGCCATTTGAAAGGTTGGCCTTGACACTTTCAGAAAATGTCCATCTACCTCCAAAATAGTTGTTAGTGAAATGGAATTCACCTCATGGATTGCCTTGAAACCATGACGAAGGTAGGTAGGGCCAGGTACAACCACGAATCAAGAGGAACTCTTTTCAGACTTGGAAATTCAGCTTTCATTTGGTCAGAAAGAAAGTTGAGAACAATGATAGGAACTCAGGGCTCCCAGACGTCCTTCTCAGTGACTGTGGAGCCATGAAAGTGAGGGTGGGCGATGGCTTAGTCATAAAGCATTTGCAAGCAAGCAAGAGGGCCTGAACTCGATCCCCAGAACCCAATTAAAAAAAAAAAGGATACGTAGTGGTGCGTGCTGGTAATCGTAGCACTGGAGAGGCAGAGAGACAGAGAGCTAGGGGGTATCTATCCTGGGCCTAGCTCGCTAGTAAGTTCAGGGCCAGTGAGAAACTCTGACTTAAAACAGAAAGGTAGACAGCACCCGAGGGAGGAAGGACACACACTTGAGGTTGCCTTGTAGCCTTCTCACACACGCGCCTGCTTGTACACGCACATTCACAAAAGAACACGCATACACACGTTCACACACACACACATACACACACACACACAAACCCACACAAAAAATAGACCCAGAAAAGGGTCACTGATGCCAAGTAGAGGGTCATTGATACGAAGGAGATCCTTTTTTTTAAGAAGTAGATTAACTGTGCTCTTTTGCTTTTATCCCTTTCCATACCGTGAGTATATGACCTCATCTCATTACGCTTTCTGGAGTGCATTCATTGACTCAGACGCCTCTTGGCCGCGCTTGCTTGTCCAGTGTTGCTACTCTGAATTCTGATTGTAACTCAGTCACATGTTATTGATTGTTGAGGCTTTCAGTTATGGGCAATGAGATAGAATTTGGAAACTGGCGGTGTCTTATTGACTTTCTGATTTGCGCTTCTGGGAAACTCATTGGATGGTCACACGCATTGCTGCCAGGTACTTTGGTAGTTCAGTAAACACAGCGTGGTTATCCCTTCAAACTGTGGGCCGTTCCCACCCACCCCCTCAGTGCCTTTCTCTTAGATGCCACGCACTTAAGAACATCATCATCCCAGACCATCGCACCTAATGCCCTTCCTCCATCTCAACTCACAAGTCAGCTTCTTTGTGAGGCCTCCTGGGTTTTGTTTGTTTTTTTGTTTTTGTTTTTGTTTTTTCTTCCCCTTCCTGCCCCTCTGACAGTCAGCTGCCAGGGGCCTCTTTACACAAAACTGAGCTTTTCAAGAGAAATTTGCCATGTAAGTCCAATTTCAGCATTCCACACACCTCTGAGCCCCTCCAACTCCAAGGAGCAGCCTTAAAGAGAAGAATCAGCAGGCTGCTAAAAAGAAATCAGAGCTGATCAGCAAAATGTCTTGGAAAGGGGGATGGAATTATGAGCCACACAGACAAACGGCTTTCATTTTCCAGTAAGCAACATGACTGGTGACAAAAATAAACACTGGTGGGGAAAGTGTATGTTCAACCTAATTGTATAATTGCAGGTTGCTTTCTATACATCACCCGGGGATTGAAATAACCTAGGAGAAGTAGTTCAGTGGTCTCCCTCCCGTGCATAGGCATTTTGCATGTGCTTGCACTGTGGTGTGAGTTAAGATGAAAATAAACTGGGCCTGAGGATTCTGTCTCCGGAATTGTTCAGTAGTCACCATCCCAAGAGGAAGGTCATCTTCAGTTCTGCTACCCAGAACTCAAAGGTAGCAAAATCAGATGAGGAGCAGAGGCTCTAATTTACCACCCTGTGATGCTTCTCATATTCCAAACGCTGTTTAATCAACGAGCCATGTGTTAAACTAAGGAGCTGGGTCAGCAGCACCCTTCTGCTGACAGACTCTTCTATCTAGCAAGTTCCAAAGCTGAGAGATTCCTCACTTCCCCCATGTTGCTGATGCTAGACCCTGAGAGTGTTTTCTAAGAAAGAGAAGGCTGGATACCAAAGCTGAGAGATTCCTCACTTCCCCCATGTTGCTGATGCTAGACCCTGAGAGTGTTTTCCAAGAAAGAGAAGGCTGGATACCAAAAATCTATTGATTTTGCTTTTGAGAGGAAGAAAGCCCCTCCCTCCCAGGAAGGCTGTATCCAGTGTGGGTAACTCTGCCTTCATGTCCAGCTCTCCATCCCTCCCTCTCTGGCATTCTGTCACTCACGGGTTTGCACTGTCCCCTGAAAATTGCAACCACTGGCTTCTGGAGTCTGACGTGCCATCTTTGTCTGTGGTCCTGGCTGTACCCTGTATGTGACTCTGTTGCCCTCTCTAAGTATGGAAAGCACCATAAACGTACTCTAAGCAGATGGGAAGATCTGTGAAGTGGAATTTGAGCTTTAACAGCATGGCGAACTCTCATACATTTACTTGACTCTTGGATGTTTCAGGAGGAAGCTGAAAATGGTACAAGCGGGTGTGTGGGGGGGGTTAGGGTTCTGAAAATCCCATAAAACTTACTAATGATAATTAAGTTGTCATTATATTCTATTGCGTATGAGTGTTTTCCCTGCATGTATGTATGTACACCACTTATGTGCCTTGTGCCCTCAGAGCTTAGATTCCCCACACACACACCCAGAGCTGGAGTTAAGATGGTTTTGAACCATCATGTGGCTGCGGGGAACAGAACCTGGGTCTTCCGCAGGAGCAGTAACTATTAACTGCTGAGCCCTCTTCTCTAGCCCAGCCCATTTTTTTAAAATTCCTGATTTTTATACAACCTAAAAGTGATATATAGTTAAATAATATGATTTGCCTTTGATATTTCTTTTTTTTCCTGGCCAAATGGAAAATTAGGAATATCTGCTGGAAGTTAAAACACATCTATTAGCAGATGATCATTTCTTTTATCTTGCGGTACATTTGGTCATTTGTTTCATACCCCCTCCTGTCATGGTTTCAGTCACTTTGGTTCCAATGGATCGACTGTATTTGTACCATTATGAATTTCTTTTGATTGATGGGCTTATCCGGGGGACTGTGTTATCAGCACCCACCCTCCTGGCAAGGAACTGTGTTTCCTGGGAAAGAGCCAATTTTTGTTTTCCCCTATTTGTTGTTAATCTGACTTGGTGATAGTGTCATCAAACCACATTCTACACTTTTTCTTGATGAGCTGGAATTCTCTGGAGCTAAGAGTTGCAGGCATGGAAGAGAGTGATAAAGGGAGCTACGGAATTAGGCAAATACAGTTTTGACACCCTCCTGCCCCAGATGTAAAACTGATGGACCAACATTTGTCATTTCTGAGGTATCAGGCAATTCCAGAGTCACTTGTCTTTCAAATCAAACTCTATTAAAATATCCAAGTCCAGGAAATAAGCCACATAAAAAGTTGAGCATTTACATTGAATGAGGATACTCTGCTTATTTATCAGCTTTGGTTTAATGACCATCAATTCAAGAGAGTGATATAATTTCAAGAAAGACTCTGAATTTTCAAGGACCGTTTTGCTTTGCAAATATCTTGAAAAATAACAGATATTAATGCTTAGTAAGGAAAATTATAAATAGGTCACACTTAGGATAGAGTGAGATCTGACTTTCTTGTGATTAAATTTCCCATTTGGAAATGGTTTTATATTTTAAAAATCTGATAAACCTAGACTTGTTAGTGGAAATACAACAAAAACTGTCTTATCGATGTAGCAATTATATGGACTACTTCTGACCCTTGGGAACAGAGAGGTCAAAAGTTACAGGAAAGAAAGTATATAGCAAAAAAGATGTGACACAAAATGCTCACTCATTGGATGAGAATCCTTAGAGGATATGTGTTTAACATATTTTAGAACATTTTTACCAAAATGTTGAAATAAAAATAGTATGTTGGAACTTGCCTAGATAAGCTTCAATTTTCTACCATGTTTGTGTATGAAAATCTCTCAATCCAATGCCAGATAAGAAGCTATAATTCAAAACTCTTTCCTTGAAATTAATTTATTAAGGTATTTATTTATTTATTGTTCTTTTGGAGACAGGGTCTCTCTGTAGCTCTAGAAGGCCTGGAACTCAACATATAGACAGGGTGGCCTTGATCTCAACAGAGATCCACCTGCCTCTGCCTCCCAAGTGCTGGGATTAAAGGCGTGGGCCACCATACATAGCCCTAATTTATTTTGTTATGCTTTTATTGATATTTTGTGTATTTCAGACCTGGTATTGCAGGCCCTAATTTATTAGCTTTGGAGTTTTTTATGGAGTTTGCAAGTTGAAGTTTAGAAAGAGAATCAACCATCTTATTCTTGCTTTGTTACTTCTGATTTGTGTAGTCTTCAATTATTTAATTCCTCTGACCCTAAATCTTTTCATCTGGAAAATAAGGCATTACTCCAAAGTCAAATGTCTACTATTTTCAAGAAGTGGAATCACTATGAATGATCATGACACAGCAAAGGCTCCAGCTGGATATGTGAGGCAGGGAGACTTCAGCTCCCATTACAGCCTATTTGACCAGAAAGACTGAGGAAGTTTCAATCTAAAGGAAACAATGGTATTTGAATTAATCAAAGGCATCTGTGTAGATAAGAAAGGCATGATTGGAACTTGGGAGAGTCAGTATCACTTTGATGTGTCCCTGTGTCCAATGAACCAGATTTAATTTCCATGAATCCAATTACCATTTTTAGTGAAGCTCTGAGCCACTCCAAATAAAAGGCAGATCAGCGGCTGGGGAGACGGCCAGTTGATAAGCTGCTTGTGGCACAGCCTTGAGGACCTGAGTTCAATTCTCAGAACCCACATAAAAAGCCAGGCTTGAGAGCTGGAGCTCACTCAGTGGTGAAGGGAGCTCTTTGCTCTTCCAGAGGATCTGAGTTCAGTTCTCAGAACCCACAAAGGACATCTCACAACTACCTGAAACTCCAGCTCTGAGAGATCCTACATCCTCTTCTGGCCTCTGAAAGTTCCTGTGTACACACACACACACACACACACACACACACACACAGAGGCACACCAACAGACGAACATATAAATATTAGTTAAATAACTCTTTAAAAAGCCAAAGCCGCACTCATTTGATCAACTTGATTGAACAAACAACCTGTCAACCTCCACTGAATGGTGGGACTGTGGGGGTTTGGGCACAACAGTCTATAGATTGGTTTTGCACGAAGGATGCTTATACTCATGGATTATCACTTATAGCTAAAAAATGAAAAAAAATAAACCTGAAAGATGCAGGACAGTTATGGCAGAATACATGATCTGGGATGGGGTGGGGGTG